>SMSR01014557.1:117364-190232 GCA_019453355.1 Ceratina japonica | reverse complement strand
TTTCTACACGATCACATTCACGTGAAAGCGTGGAATTGTCCTAAATATGAATAGCTCGATGTTTTTTTAGCTTCTAGTATCTTTCACTAGATATAGTTTATAATCCCGTTTGGGAATGGTACGGGAGATGATAAATATTAGATCGGAACTTACCTTGCCGCTGTTAGCCGACTTGTAGAGCGGTCCCATGATGACGTGATCGGTCGGGCAACCGTCCGAGTCAATTAGGACTATCTCGCTGGAGTCGACGCCGTCCATGGCGACCAGCTCACGGACGAAGATCTCGTAGGGGCTGTTCGGGTCGAGGATCTCGAACTTGAGCGCCAACGGATCACCGACTTCGGCCGACGGGATGGCCTCGTTTCCGCTGCGATCGGTGATCTTCATGGCGACGTTGGGCGAGTCGACGATCACCTCCTCGGACAGCTCCGGCGTTATGTCACCGTGCACGCCGAGATCGACTTCGTTCGACACCGTTTTGTTGCTCAGATCGTATTGACAGGTGACGGCCAGCCCGAGATCCGAGCTGGTGACAATGGTGTCGTGGTGTTGGATCACGACGTCGTTCAGGTACCGGCCCAGGCCCTGTTGTCTGATGTTGCACTCGAGATCGTCGTACGCCATTCGGAGCTCGAACTCCAACGCGCCCTTCACGTCCTGCACGCACGAATTCGGCGACCCCTTCACGTACACCTTCCCGTAGAATAGCTTGCTGGTCTGAATTCGCGTCACCATATCGCCCGCGCGGCAGTCGATGGTCACGTTGTAGCACGAGCTCAATTCGTACGTCGATCCCTCGGGCACGTCCAGATAAGGTTCCTGAAATTGCAAACGAATACCCCTTTCTATCTTCAAGTCAATTATTACAATATACATATTAAACAGAGCCCTTTACGATATAATTCTTCAATTTCTGTCAAGATTAAACAGAATATAAATTAGTTTCATACTATGACTCCATTATATTATATTAAAAGTTCGAATACATGTATTCTCCTATTTTTTTATCGCGAACGCTGGTGAGAGGATTGCACGAACGAAGTGACTCTTCCAATATTAATTTACTCGTTTATGCAAATACGGTAATTCCTCTTGATAATTCGATAATCCAAGTGGATAGGATAATAACGATTTGCATATTTCTGCTGAAATAGTCAATGTTAATAATTATCTGCCATATACAAAACCCCGCCTATCGTAAGTGTGTTCATCCTCGTTTATCGTTTTATCCGCTAACTAATTGCTGGATGTATCAAAACCGGAGCAGCCCGTTCATTGCCAGAATTATAGCATTAACTCGGAGATATCGTCTCCTCACACAATTACCATAGCGTAACGTGCTATTTAAATTGTTTCGAAAAACGGGCGATCATTTTGACATTAAATTTATTAAAATTCGCGTTTCATTCGATTGTAAGAAAAATACCAAATTGAATGTTTAATACGTTAAAAAAAATTAATTAATTTGTATTATCCACTTTTACTGAGATTTGCGAATTTTTCTCTCTGGTCTGGTTCCGCTCGATACAAATCACGGAACGCAAAGAGAAATCGCGGGACGAGGGTGGTATGTAAAAAAGCGCGTTCCAATTGGGCGCGGGGCGCGGACCGGAAATAGAGTGAGCCGATTCTTCAACAGGTTGGCGAGAAAAAGAAAATTCTTTATCTTGAGTTAGCCATACGGCGGAGCGTTCTCTCGTATGCAGAAGCCGGGAAGCCACCGCCCGCAGGCTCGATAGGGTAAGCATCTGCGATGGAAACTCGATTTTCCACGAACGCGACCCGCTCTCACGGCGAATTGTTCCCGGTTTGCACGTGCGCGCAATGTACATAATCACGTTTACAGAAAACCTCCACCGGTCCTTTCGAGACCGAGTAGGGATCTACATGCGGGATCAGGCTTGAACTCGACGACTCCCTAACAAATTCCCACACCCGGAATCGACGTTCGATCATTTTGCGTCACAAAATAAATTAAAACCGCTTCCGTGCGATGGTTGACTCTCACTACGTTTGCCTTTATCAAATATCGTTCTATTAAACGGTTTTTATTGAATGAATAGTTAACGGATGCGATGAATGATCTCATAGAACTTTCTGTTATTTTTTTTTTTAATTTTTTGATTGTTGAGTGGAAAATTGAGTTATTCGATTAATTGCGCGATTTCCTACCTGGATGTCCGAAAGCGTGGCTCTGGAGTGATGGCTGAGCCGGCAGACCATGTCGCCAGTGTCACCGTAGTCGTACGAGTGGCAACGGAACGGCGAGTTCAGGCAAAGCTCGCGGCACTCTTCGGCGCTACCGACATCTTGATAAACGGAATCGACGGTCTTCAGTATACGGCCAGACAGTTTCTTGAATTCGCATAGTTTTACGGGCTCGTCCACGCAATGATTTTCGAGATAATCGAATCCCTTGGCGACTTGGAACGCGCTCGATCCAGCCACCGTCAGTCTATCCATGTCGGAGAGCTCGCACTGCTTCGTTGCGTTCGCGTAGTTCGCAGATCTGTAACAAAAATGATACGTGCACATTGTTAAATTATTCATGGCAGCAGGATATCAATTTAGAATAATTATATAGAGACGTACACTTGTCTGTCAACGCGTTTTACGATTAAAAACGAGACGAAAGTGTCATGCGATGCACACTCGCACTACATTTTCGCAGTCTATAAAGAAACATTATCTTCGAGTTTATAACAGAATTTCTGACNTCTGTCAACGCGTTTTACGATTAAAAACGAGACGAAAGTGTCATGCGATGGAGCAATGAATAGATCCACTCGCACTACATTTTCGCAGTCTATAAAGAAACATTATCTTCGAGTTTATAACAGAATTTCTGATAAAATAGCAAAGTCGGCCGCAAATCACGAGGTTCAGCTCTATCATTCGTCGCCGTGATGGAAGCTGCGTCGTCGTCTCTACTCTACGCGAGGTGAATACGCACGATTGGCCTTTACGACGTCGTCGGTTCTTTCGGTGATCAAGAAACTGTTGATGTGAAACGAGCAGAAACTGTTCCACGGGGCGCGCGCGCGTTTAATCAACAAGAAACCCGTCTTTAATGGCGTGAAACAGAAATATCGCGTTCACAGAACCGCTCATTCTCTAAGCACGTCACGGTGAAATATACGAGCGTATTAACGCGGGCTTTCCCTTTTCGTTTTTTCGACAGACGCCCCGGCGCCGTGGGTTGAAGCAATTATTACATGCTACCTGGGCTTTATTGCCCCTCCCCCTTACCGCGCCTCCGCGTAATAGTAGACACTCGAACCGCGAAAACACTAATTTACTGACGTTTACAGAGAAGTCAACCGGGCAGTTTCCCGCTTCCAACCCCGGTTTTTGTCTTGTCTTCCTTAATGCATGCATGCGCGATGAATGTAATGCTAGACGAGTTATCCGGGGGGACAAGGATGTTTTATCGCTGTTTGCTCATTCCTATCTTGCTTTTTGTTCATTGCAAATAAGTACGCGAGCAGGTACGAAAGGCTAGCCGAGAGGCCGGGTATACCACGTAATTGGTATGGCGCGTAATAGATCCTTTCGGACAGGATCTACGCATGTAAATTGCGAGTAGTAGCGTCGGCCGCTTTATTACGCCCGTTTCTGGAAAAATCTCTCTTTTATGGATTCAATTTCCATTAATCGTCCACTTCCGTACAAATCTCATATGAACGCCGTCCGTAAAACGTAACAATTTTCCGAGCGAAATTTACTTTGTCAGACTTGTTATTACGTTACACGCGTTTACCAGCCTAATTTAATCCGCAAGTCGGGATTTTAATTATCCCTCGGAACTGTAATAAGTGTTCTCAAGATTCGAATATCAGCTAGCGATTATCTTCTAATCGAAGTTCGCCGGGAGCGTTGCGTCGGCGGGCCGACCCTCGTTTCACCATCAGGCTTAAAGTGAACAGCGGGTTACCAAATTTATTCGGGACGGCTCGATCGACTTTGGATTATATTGCCTTAAGACCTGAATAATATTCATCCCCGGTACGTTATGATTTCAATATTCTCGGGGTTCCCCGGCGCTGGAATCCGAGTCGAAAGATCACCAGCTTTTTATGCTTTATGGTTCGCTGCGATAAACGCCGCACCGGCTCCCATTCAGTCGGACGTATATCGAACCCGAGCCTGGAGGCCCCGCGATTATCACGGGGGATCTCCTCTTATTATATCCGCCAAATGTCAATCTTTATCAATACCCTCACTCTTTTTTCATGATTAATATTCTTCGGGAATATATTAAAGAATATCTCGTGGGGAAAAAAATAACGAGCTTCTGCTTTCGAGTTGGATTGAAAAAACAGATTGGCTGTACAGTTTAATTGCTGGCGGTTCTTTCAATCGTTGGACGCACGGTCTCAAAAGTGTCACTTTCGCTACGCGTATACACGGGTACTCTGCGGGCAGCAATAGCAGCAGCAACAGCAGAAGCACGGTTGTTTTTATTGATCGGCCGACTAACCGAACTCATCAAATTCAAACGATACCGTCCGGCGAAACTGCACAAACAAAATGCAGAAACGGAGAAAGGGCCGCGTAATGGGACATATCTAGTTGACCGTCCGTTCGTTAAATCAACAAGTATCGACAGAGAATTGTTCGCGACTCGAATAATTGGCCGAACGGTATGCGCGTTTCTGGCCGCGTTTATTATTCATCCCGCGCGCCCGCGCTCACGGGAAATCGCTTTTACCGCGAATTACTTTTATCCGATTCGTTGATCCGGCCCGTGATTGTAGCGCGACAAGATTTACGCGCGGCCACGCATCGTACACGCCCCCGCGCCGCTCGTCATCGATCTCTAATAGAAACGTCAAACGATATTTCGCGCGCAAATTGCTTCCCCCATCAATATTGCCGGCCAAAATCGAGAAATTAAACGCGCCCGTTCCTCTCTTCTACTTTCCACCCTCTTCCCGTGAATTAATTTTCAACCGCTGAGAAGTCANGAGTGAATGATAATGAGAAACAAAAACCGCGGAGAGTTTCCGATTAATTCCATTGAACTGCCCGATTTCGAATCGTGGAACACGACGCTGGATGCACAGAACGATCCGTGCCGCACGGTCCAATTCTCTTAACTTCCCTGATATTACACTGAATCGATGTACCATTTCGGGAGGAGCGAAAGCAGCCGAGTGAATTTGCACGTACTGTACGAAGATCCCCCGGACCAAGTCGAAGTTTCGCCGCCTTCCGCGGGCCGCGGTATTATTAAACTTCCGCCGGAGCCGAAAGCGAGCATACTACCGCCCCCGCGCGCCGGCGTAAGATTGTAATAGCGAACTTTTGCCCCGCGGCTACATCGAGATTTCTTGGTCGGCTCGGTCCCGCGAACTCGCCGAAATTATTCGCGATGCCGTGGCGGCCGCGTGACAACCGAATTGATTAGATCTAAACTTCCGCTTCCCCTCTCCTTCTCTCTGTCTCTCTATCTCTTTCCCTGATTACGAAGATACAGGAATTATCCTGACGATTATCTACATTGCGAAACGCGCCCCGTGAAAAGTTCACACACCCCGGGTCGAAAAAATAATTATGGTTTTGAACCTATTTATCCTGCAAAAGGATATGGAGATCGAAATCATATATTGAGCATAGGAATGTAAGAGTAAATTTAACTCTAATTTGAATTTATATCTAGTCCTTATGTCCGTTTATAAAGGATATAGATCTAAAATAAGGTTTATAAAATATAATTTAGTCCCTCACGTCTTACTTCAACAGTTTAAGAAAAAATCCTGTAGGTTCATACTAGTATTTATGAAACTTAACATTGTTCTCAAAAGTCCATTGGCTGGCAATACTTGGGGACATGTGCACTGAGAGGACCCCATGATTGCCCTCGTTTGTGATGATTCATACGTTTTTTTGACTCATATTGTAGATCAAGAATCTCTTTTAGGTTCACCCAATTTATGGCGACATTACTATTATTTTTCTTTAACAATTTTTCTGAACAAATAACACAAACTTTCACTTTGTTGCTATATAAAAAAAAATTCTATTGTATAAATTAGATTGTTTTAAAACCTTTTTTAAATTTATAATAGGAAGTATAAGAATAAACAGAATAATTCATTTCAGATGCATATCAGATTCAAATGCGCATAGTTTGTAAAATAATTTTATATAACACAATAAATATTTCAGAAGATTCTAAAAAAATCTTATAAACCCTTAAATAGGCCTTCAGGTTCCCATCTCTTACTTGGACAACTAAATTATAATTACTTTCGTGAACGAACTGAAGGTTCTTAAGGCCTAAAATATAATTTGAGATTTTTTTAGGGACTTATAGGTTCTGATTAGAGTTATATCAAATATTAAGTTCTGAGATAACTCTGCTAGTTCTACTTTTTAGATCTAATAGACCTAAACTGGAGTACATTTAGGTTTAGAAGATTCAAATTGTAGTTACATTTTCGACTCGGGTAATGTCTAATACTAATATTCATATATGAATTTTAGACTGTTACATATTGTCTTTCTTGAAAGTTAGCCCGTCGTTCAGCGATAAAAGCCTCCACTAATTTTCTTTTCTTGGACTGGGTGGGGGTAAAAGATATACCGTTGCCGTAGAACTTAGAGTAAACCTCGAGGGAAATTTTAACCTCCCAGCCAGATGTTAAATGCGAAGTTAACTTCGATAGAGCGATGTCCGGAGCCTCCCACTGTTTCACCCCTTTCCACCGTCCTCGTCCCCTTTTTTTCACCACCCCCCTTCTTCCCTCTTTCTCTCGCTCCGGGTCGGGATCCCCGGTGCTCTCTTTTCGCCAATCGTAATTCTCGTACCATCTTTCCGTGCCGGGCTATTTCGAACAAATGGCGGGACAAAAAAGGCAGCGCGAATCAGGGTTGAAGGGGCCGGCGGGCGGACGGGGGGGCGTAAGACGAGTCAGACGGTGGAAACTGCGCCGCCGGAGGCAACGACGGAAAAGAATTACAAGTGACTCGCGGCCCCGCTGCATCTCGATGAATCTCAAATTATTCGTCGCGGCGCGGTGCCGCGCGCCGTTTCAATACAGTCGAATCGAATTGTGTTCGACGCATCTAACTTGCATTAAATTTCCATCCGGGACCGGCCGACCGAGGAAAGCTCGGCTTTAGGACGACCGGGTCAGATAAAATAAATAAATCGAACAAGTAAATGCGATTCAGCGGGATCGCCTCCGAATCGGGGGTGTGGGGGGAGAAAAAACGACCCTTTTACGCGTTCGAGTGTTGGTGCCGAGGGTTGGCTCGAGTTCGTAATTTCTGCGAGAACCGTTTACGACAAACACAGACCTTGCGGCTTTTCAGCCGTAATTGAATTTCTGCCAGTATTTAAGCCGCTTTGACTGCCGATGCTTTTTTCACTTTGAACAAATTTTTTGCGACACACTGTTGAGCGCTATGCTTCGCGGGTCGCAGTGTGCCACGTATGAGGTTCGAGTATCGATCGTCAACCGATTTTTAATATCCAAACTGTTCGTCTGAAATTATGCGAATGATTTTGTGGACAATATTCCTACATTCTATGGGTGCGACCGAATGGAGGCAGAAAAAATATCGCTGCTATTAAGCTATCTTTGAACGAATGCTCCCACCGGTGACATCTGCGATATACGCTGCCCTCGAAGTCTCCGCGGGCTTGTCGTGATCGAGAGGAAAATTTCGTCGCGAACCTACGGGACCGATAAAACACACGCGGACGGCTGCGTTGTGTTTGACGATCTCGCTAGGGCCCGTGGAGAGTTCGATGAGAATAACTGGTAACGCCAGTAAAACATAAATTGATCTGAGCATCGTGGACAATGATGGGCGAACACTTGGAAAAAGTCTGAGAGTTGGCACGAGTTCAAAATCTACGTCGAAGTAGCAGAGACGAATTAAACTTTCTATTATAATTAAACGCGCGGTTGAAATTGCGTCTGAGAATTCTTGCAATAAATTCTACATGTATGTAAATAAGAAGTGTACAATCAAATTGAAACCGCAAGAATTTACGAATGTAATTAATATGATGTCCTGCACCCTAAGGAATCCTAAAAATTAAAATTAAAATAAAATTAAAAATATGTTAATGTTAAAAATTTTTTAAAACTTATATACATGCACATATTAAATAAAATTGTTACGTAGGCGAGCCTGTATATAAATTCGTCAGAATTTAAATAAATGTTTTATAATGCTTTAATGAATTTTAGTATTAACTTTTAATTTGTCTACTATTTTAATATTAATAAAATATGTATTGAAAAGATCGCTATTGCCAATATATCGGTAATTGCATGTTTGTCATTTTTTTTCTTAAATATGGAACATATATGGGATCAATAATGGATAGTGTGAATTTCGCCGATATATTGCCAATTGTAATTTCAAGTATTTCAACATTTGTGCAATATATTGCACAAAGCAATATGCAATATATTGGACTAACGTGCCCCATAATTACAATTTTTACGTTCATACATTATGTACGTAAATGCATAATTAGTTAAACCGCTGTCTGTCCGTAGAACAATTTTATACGTCAGAGAAAAATGGGAAGAAGCTCGGGACATAACGGGCACTCGATGTATTTTGCAGCGGTCAATTTTTTCCTGACTTAATCCTAACTGTTCGCGTGCAATCCGGTATTCGGTGGTTCACGTCACGTACGCCGCGGGTACTTTATGAGAGGCACGGGTATCCGTGGACATCAACCGAAAAACGTTAATTTGCATTGCTCTTTTAGAGTCACGCGGCCCCCCTTTTGTGTACACGGGCCGACATTGTAGACTAATCCTCCGATAAGCCGTTATATTAATGATCCGGCCGGCAAAAACAAACTCGGCACGGAGTCTCCGTGCACACGCGAGATACCCGAAACGCGGTTTCATATCTGTGCCACTTTTTCTCAACTTCCTACAAAGTAATCGACTCTGGATGCTGTGTGTACGCGCGAGCGTACCACGCGCTATTCGTAAACGTATATCAAAACGATATGCCGCAGTTTCTTTTTTTCTCCCGGTCCCGTTGGAAATATTAAAATCCGACTTTCACAGCAAACGGACAACCGATATGAGACCATCGTATAAATATAAAGCTTATGAATTTAAAGGGCAATTTGTACGAGACTTAAAGGATGATCCCTCCTTTGTAGTCTTTTACATGAAATTCCTCAGTAAAATTTAACGAGTTACGAATTTCACATGCTATTCATACTCGTGTGGGAGTTATATCCAATGAAGAAAGTAGAGTAAGTTTGTAGGACGTGCGGTTTCGTGCGATAAAATTAATTTCGAGTCTCGTTTTTCAGGTAAAAACACGATTTAACACCTTGCGAGGATCATGTTAAGTAATAGACAGAGTTAAGGGAGGGTGAACGAGCTGAAAGAAGCGAAAGGGGATCAGATAAAAGGGAGGTCAAGATCGGGAGAGATAGCGCGGGGCAAGGAAAGTGGAATTTCAACGGGCGTTTCCGTAGTTACGAACGAGCCGCGGCTCGAGCCGAAATCCTCGCTATCCATGTGCTATTACTCGGAAATATACGTCGTCTACGCAATCCCGTGATGCATTGCGCGTTCGGCTGCGACGAGACGAGATCCCTCTCGGTCCGAATCACTCTTTTTTTTTTCCATCCGTACAGTCTGTGTACAAGATTTTATACGCGATAAACTAACGAACGAGATACGATCCGGAAACATAATTTACATAAAGCTCTCCAATATCGTTTAGCAAACATTTTTTTTATACTGTATAAAATACTGCGAGTCATAGCATCAAAAAACTTGAAGGGAATCTTTATTTATAAAATTGTGTTCATTATTTTTAATTATAATATGATGGATATTCCAGATATTAATGCAGACTTTGGAAACAATGAAAGGGATTCATATATTCTACTTGAGACTTTCCATTTTATGTAACACGGCATTCATAAATATTTAATAAAATGTATTATATATTGAAATAATTCGATACGATACATCACGGTCCATATGCGCATTGCGTTAAAATTCATTATAATACAGTGTGAAAAGAATTGGATTACAATTCGGATCGAAGTACAATGCCTCGTGCATTTCACGCATTGCGAAACATAGCGCAGTATTAATTTTGCGGGTATCTCGCGTACGTTTTGCTTAATAGACTGTACGGGCTTTCCGCGATTGCACCCTCTTTCTCCGGCCGTCACCCTTCGTTGCTGGCCGCGTTCACTGGTCTCTCGCTTCCTCGACAAATAGCCACAATTACGTACATGTGCCGATACATAACCCGCCCCCGCAGCCCTCACGTTCCGCAATCCTGCCCCAACAGCCCCTGTCAGTCGAACGAACCGCACCGCTGCTGCTCGTTCGTTTATCAGCAATGTTCGCAGTGTTCGCATCCGATACCACGTCCGAAGATCTCTCTTTCTCGTCGTTCTCCTCTCCTTGCTTTTTTCACTTTGAACAAATTTTTTGCGACACACTGTTGAGCGCTACGCTTCGCGGGTCGCAGTGTGCCACGTATGAGGTTCGGGTATCGATCGTCAACCGATTTTTAATATCCAAACTGTTCGTCTGAAATTATGCGAATAATTTTATGGACAATATTCCTACATTCTATGGGTGCGACCGAATGGAGGCAGAAAAAATATCGCTGCTATTAAGCTATCTTTGAACGAATGCTCCCGCCGGTGACATCTGCGATATACGCTGCCCTCGAAGTCTCCGCGGGCTTGTCGTGATCGAGAGGAAAATTTCGTCGCGAACCTACGGGACCGATAAAACACACGCGGACGGCTGCGTTGTGTTTGACGATCTCGCTAGGGCCCGTGGAGAGTTCGATGAGAATAACTGGTAACGCCAGTAAAACATAAATTGATCTGAGCATCGTGGACAATGATGGGCGAACACTTGGAAAAAGTCTGAGAGTTGGCACGAGTTAGAAATCTACGTCGAAGTAGCAGAGACGAATTAAACTTTCTATTATAATTAAACGCGCGGTTGAAATTGCGTCTGAGAATTCTTGCAATAAATTCTACATGTATGTAAATAAGAAGTGTACAAGCAGATTGAAACCGCAAGAATTTACGAATGTAATTAATATGATGTGCTGCACCCTAAGGAATCCTAAAAATTAAAATTAAAATAAAATTAAAAATATGTTAATGTTAAACATTTTTTAAAACTTATATGCACATATTAAACAAAATTGTTACATAGGCGAGCCTGTATATAAATTCGTCAGAATTTAAATAAATGTTTTATAATGCTTTAATGAATTTTAGTATTAACTTTTAATTTGTCTACTATTTTAATATTAATAAAATATGTATTGAAAAAATCGCTATTGCCAATATATCGGTAATTGCATGTTTGTCATTTTTTTTCTTAAATATGGAACATATATGGGATCAATAATGGATAGTGTGAATTTGCCGCACTTCCGCCGATATATTGCCAATTGTAATTTCAAGTATTTCAACATTTGTGCAATATATTGCACAAAGCAATATGCAATATATTGGACTAACGTGCCCCATAATTACAATTTTTACGTTCATACATTATGTACGTAAATGCATAATTAGTTAAACCGCTGTCTGTCCGTAGAACAATTTTATACGTCAGAGAAAAATGGGAAGAAGCTCGGGACATAACGGGCACTCGATGTATTTTGCAGCGGTCAATTTTTTCCTGACTTAATCCTAACTGTTCGCGTGCAATCCGGTATTCGGTGGTTCACGTCACGTACGCCGCGGGTACTTTATGAGAGGCACGGGTATCCGTGGACATCAACCGAAAAACGTTAATTTGCATTGCTCTTTTAGAGTCACGCGGCCCCCCTTTTGTGTACACGGGCCGACATTGTAGACTAATCCTCCGATAAGCCGTTATATTAATGATCCGGCCGGCAAAAACAAACTCGGCACGGAGTCTCCGTGCACACGCGAGATACCCGAAACGCGGTTTCATATCTGTGCCACTTTTTCTGAACTTCCTACAAAGTAATCGACTCTGGATGCTGTGTGTACGCGCGAGCGTACCACGCGCTATTCGTAAACGTATATCAAAACGATATGCCGCAGTTTCTTTTTTTCTCCCGGTCCCGTTGGAAATATTAAAATCCGACTTTCACAGCAAACGGACAACCGATATGAGACCATCGTATAAATATAAAGCTTATGAATTTAAAGGGCAATTTGTACGAGACTTAAAGGATGATCCCTCCTTTGTAGTCTTTTACATGAAATTCCTCAGTAAAATTTAACGAGTTACGAATTTCACATGCTATTCATACTCGTGTGGGAGTTATATCCAATGAAGAAAGTAGAGTAAGTTTGTAGGACGTGCGGTTTCGTGCGATAAAATTAATTTCGAGTCTCGTTTTTCAGGTAAAAACACGATTTAACACCTTGCGAGGATCATGTTAAGTAATAGACAGAGTTAAGGGAGGGTGAACGAGCTGAAAGAAGCGAAAGGGGATCAGATAAAAGGGAGGTCAAGATCGGGAGAGATAGCGCGGGGCAAGGAAAGTGGAATTTCAACGGGCGTTTCCGTAGTTACGAACGAGCCGCGGCTCGAGCCGAAATCCTCGCTATCCATGTGCTATTACTCGGAAATATACGTCGTCTACGCAATCCCGTGATGCATTGCGCGTTCGGCTGCGACGAGACGAGATCCCTCTCGGTCCGAATCACTCTTTTTTTTTTCCATCCGTACAGTCTGTGTACAAGATTTTATACGCGATAAACTAACGAACGAGATACGATCCGGAAACATAATTTACATAAAGCTCTCCAATATCGTTTAGCAAACATTTTTTTTATACTGTATAAAATACTGCGAGTCATAGCATCAAAAAACTTGAAGGGAATCTTTATTTATAAAATTGTGTTCATTATTTTTAATTATAATATGATGGATATTCCAGATATTAATGCAGACTTTGGAAACAATGAAAGGGATTCATATATTCTACTTGAGACTTTCCATTTTATGTAACACGGCATTCATAAATATTTAATAAAATGTATTATATATTGAAATAATTCGATACGATACATCACGGTCCATATGCGCATTGCGTTAAAATTCATTATAATACAGTGTGAAAAGAATTGGATTACAATTCGGATCGAAGTACAATGCCTCGTGCATTTCACGCATTGCGAAACATAGCGCAGTATTAATTTTGCGGGTATCTCGCGTACGTTTTGCTTAATAGACTGTACGGGCTTTCCGCGATTGCACCCTCTTTCTCCGGCCGTCACCCTTCGTTGCTGGCCGCGTTCACTGGTCTCTCGCTTCCTCGACAAATAGCCACAATTACGTACATGTGCCGATACATAACCCGCCCCCGCAGCCCTCACGTTCCGCAATCCTGCCCCAACAGCCCCTGTCAGTCGAACGAACCGCACCGCTGCTGCTCGTTCGTTTATCAGCAATGTTCGCAGTGTTCGCATCCGATACCACGTCCGAAGATCTCTCTTTCTCGTCGTTCTCCTCTCCACGTTCGCCGCCCTCGCTCGTACGACCGTAGCGACGAAAACCGGAAGGAAAAGTTTGCCAACATTTTTCGAAGAATTATTAACGCCGGATTAACGGGAAAATGTTTCGCTGCAAGCTGCTGTGTTAATAAACCGAACATATTTCGGACGTGCAATTTACTGGTCACTTTTTTAATAAGAATTTTTTTAATTGTCATTAGTATCGTGGGCAAAGAATTAATGAACGGTCTGGAAATGGAACGGTAACTCTACTTGCGGATACATTTTTGCCCGGTCGCAAGTACCATTAATGAATACAAATAACAAAGATAATTATCAGAAAATGTGAAATCGAGATGCGCATTCCTGCCGCGGAAGGTATCAAGAGATCAAGCCCGCGGCTATAACGCTCCGCCGTACCGTACGCAATACATTTTATCCCCGTCATTTACCAAGTTTATGACCTCATTCCCGCGTCGTGTAATTTGCGAAAAAAAAAGGGGGGGAGAGGGGTGTGGCCGCGAGCTTCCCGATCACTTCGGGGAAATCTGAGGGAATCACGCGGGACCATTTATACGTTCTTCGCGCCGGCTACGGAACGATATTTTCTCGGCGACGATTTTGAGAGAAATCACGGCGCCTGGATTACCTCCTGCCTACCTACAGGAAAATAGAGCACGGGAACTACCGCGGAATCGCTCTCTCGGAACTTGGTAAGCACCTCGAGGTGCAAGGAATTAGACGTTGTAGCTATCTAGGATGCACGCGCTCGGGACACCTGTACAATACCGTCCACAAGTTTCCCGACAATCGACACAGAATACAAAAACACAAACCAACATCCCACAATTAAACAATTATAATACTTTATATAAATCAATAGAATAATCATGAAATACTAGGCAACAATATAGAACACCGAACGTTATTTGCCAAAGTATAATAAATATGTGCATGGAATATTTACGAGATTTTTTTATACACGCTAAAGACTGGGGTATAAATCAGGCAATCACTTTGGCATGTATCAATTGCAAACTCTTAATCGCGTTGATTATAATGGACTCGACGGTATACGTGGGGTTTACTTATGGACCTTAGTGTACAGTACGCGTTCACGCGCAGCCACGTTCACCCGGTATTAGCGTTTATATGTACGGCCGCTCGATGTAATTACGATAAAGTTAATGTAAGGGGTGTCGGGTGGCCCAGCTGGCTCTACGCTCGATCGACGACGTTCTGGATGTAACAGGTGCTACTAGCTCCGTGAGTTTCAGAACACATCGGTATAGAGCGTACTTCGCGACCGACAAGCAAGCAGTTAAGATATGGGACCAGCTGTGTCTTAGAAAATGTACACACGTATACGCGCGGGGCGTGCAGGGAAAGTTCGCAAACTTCCTAACCCTCTGTCAGAAATTTTTACATCGTTCACGGCGCCGCAACGACGTGTTAAAAAATCGAAATATAAAAAAGTTCATGAACTCGGAGGTACGACAACTCCGCGCGAGAACGATCCTATAATTTAGATCGCAATTAAAATCTGCAGAAGGCAACTCGCAGATCCTATTACCGTCGACGTGTTCAGCTTCTGTTAATAACGCATCGCAGCAATTCATTTCTAAACGGCTTTCTGATCGGGGAAAAATGTTCGATTAAAAGNCCAACTTCCTAACCCTCTGTCAGAAATTTTTACATCGTTCACGGCGCCGCAATGACGTGTTAAAAAATCGAAATATAAAAAAGTTCATGAAGTCGGAGGTACGACAACTCCGCGCGAGAACGATCCTATACTTTAGATCGCAATTAAAATCTGCAGAAGGCAACTCGCAGATCCTATTACCGTCGCCGTGTTCAGCTTCTGTTAATAACGCGTCGCAGCAATTCATTTCTAAACGGCTTTCTGATCGGGGAAAAACGTTCGATTAAAAGATTCATAAATTTACGCTTATCAAAGGGGAGGACGATAATTAATGACAAGGATTGAGGTTGTAATCGCTAGTATACGCCCGTGTACGGGCCGCTAATTAATAAATATCGTCGCGACTAATGAATTGTGGTCTCTGGCCATAGCAAATATAGCGGCGGCAGTAACGCCGGGTCTGATTGCGAATTANGATTCATAAATTTACGCTTATCAAAGGGGAGGACGATAATTAATGACAAGGATTGAGGTTGTAATCGCCAGTATACGCCCGTGTACGGGCCGCTAATTAATAAATATCGTCACGACTAATGAATTGTGGTCTCTGACCATAGCAAATATAGCGGCGGCAGTAACGCCGGGTCTGATTGCGAATTAATTACTTATATCGTCCCATTTGCATATGCAAATCGCGCGACAGAGTTACAGACTTGGAGAAATCGAGGGAAGAAGGGACAGAGAAAGTGAACGGTACGTGAGGGAGCGAGACGGGAACGGAGAAACAGGATGAAAGGGAAAAAGGGTCGGGGGTTAGAGACAAGGAGCTTCCTGCTATCATCGCCGGTATAACCAGTACGAGGCGGACGATAAAGCGATACAGAGAAAGAGCGAGCCTCCGCTTATCGTGGAATTCGTTTGTATCGAGGGCCCTTGTAACAGTTCATGTTAACGACGCCCGATAGCCTCGTTTATAGGCATTACGTACATGCTTGCTCTAATCGGCCGATAGGTTACACTTCGGGCTCCGGCTAGATTTTAATTTCCCTGAAATTCGATTGTCTTCAATCGCCGATTAACACGCGATATAAAATACAACCGTGTAATGATAGGATCGCCCGCTCTTAAAACAGATTACTTCCTGCTAAATTGCCTTCCCCGTACATTGATTAAGAACATCTCCCTACCATTTATGATCTCACAGAACGAGCGTTAGGCTTCAATTTTATGGCGCGGCGTAAAAATGAATGGAACATCTTTACTAGTTCCAGCTAGTCGGACGTGTAAAAATCGTAAAATCGAGGCTTGTTTGGAGTGATCATCAAATTAAGCGCGCGCGTCGGAGGTTTTATTTTCTCCCCGGGCGGGAGTCTAATGAACATTAACAACGCTGTCGAGCGTATCTCAAACGACATTGTCGAAGTTAAAATCTGGCTAGGGGGCCTCTCGGATGCGTAATGCGAGTTACGAGCAGGCTATGATCTGATAAGTTTCGAGGGTATAAAAGGAAAATGGGAGAGTGGAGTCCGAGTCCAGGCAGGCAGAAAAGAGGGTCGATCGTGGTGTTACGACGGGAACAGCAGCGAGCGAGGTGTACGTAGATAGAAATAGAGTCGCGATAAAGTCGTATCTCTCTTATTGCTATCTTCGCCGTAATTCTCCCCGAGTTGCCGGGAACGAGACACGCAAGAACGGTACGTACTACGTATATATAAGTACGTACGGTCAGTCAGCGCGGCCGTGCACCGACGACGCCGCTTGTTGTACGCCCGTTTGTACGCGCGCGGTGCACCGTCGGGGCCGAGAGATCCGCGCGCCCCGGCGCATACTGACAGGATATATTTTAATGGTCGGATTTCTGCGCGCATGCACGTCCCTATCTCTCGCGGTAACGACGCGACGACCGGCCCCGTATACTGAACGTCACCGTCGCCGCCGCCGTCGTCGTCGCCGCGCGAACGTTGAAGGGAAACGGGGTTAAATCGGGTNGTCGCCGCCGTCGTCGTCGTCGCCGCGCGAACGTTGAAGGGAAACGGGGTTAAATCGGGTAAGGGAGGACCGGGCGAAAATGGCAGCCGAGGGTGAGCCGGGCGAAGAGGATCCCGCGTTAAAAGCGAATGTTCTTTTAACCGTGCTGCCGTTTCGCTCCGTCCCTGCTCGCAACTGTAAGATCATTAACCCCGTCCGGTTAAAAGCGGCCGACATTTTCGTCGCCCCCGCTCATTTTTCACCTACCGCTCTTCTTCCTTTCCTGAAACGCAACGCTTCATTCGGCTCCCGCTAAGCGCGGCCCCGCGCGCTTAAACGAAAACGTGTCGGACGACGCAGAAATTCATTTATTTCAAACAGATCTTTTATAAATTAGCTTTACATCTTTTATGAACCGTCACACTGTTTTTAACGTTTGTCCTGAAGGATATCGCCTAGGCGTTTACCGAAAGTTTTTGATATTCTGCGGTGTAGAACAAATTATGTAAATGAAGGCAAGAAAGGGTCGCACGCCCTTCGCATGTTTTTCTGCATGACCAGCACACGAATTTATTCCCGTCTCTACGAGCGAGAACAAGCGACCAAAGATGCTGGTATTACTTGAGCCAATTTCTGCCCGTGAAGAAATTTCCCTTTTCTTACTGGGTCGCAATTTCGAGTCGTTACATTCAGTTTCTTTGTATCGACTTTATAAAATAATTTCACGCTTCGGCGAACCGGTTAAGACCCGAAGCCCCGCCGCGCTCCTGCACACTTCAACTATCGGGAAACAACGGTCGGAATTTTTCAAGTCTATTAGAACATTTTCATAACTTCATCGGGGCGAGTTTGTCGCGGGCGTTTTCCGACGCGCCGCGAAAAGCCGCGGTGCAAATTGAACGACAGCTCGCTTAATTATGCCGACGTCCGCCGAGAAATATTCCTTCCGGTCTAATTAAACGATTTCTGAAACGGTAATTGTGTGTGTGCGCGCGCCGCGCGCGCAATTTGTGCATCCCGTACGTTCGCGGGAACGCAACGTCTTTACTCTCAATCTTTTCTATCTTCCCTTATTCAAGGGAATCGTTTGCGCGAGCGGGCAGCAAACGTTCGCGAAGACAAACGGGCAAACACACACGGATAGATAGATCGAGAAGCCGGGTAGATAGGCACACAAGCGCATGGCATGGGGGCGAAACGGCCGGGTAAACCATACGTATTAGAGATCTAACTGACAACTGGCGGTCCTTAACATTCCCTCTTCCAGGTTGAATGATTTACTCGGATTCGCCACTGTTTAGTTTAAACAAACGCTGTACCAGCTGAATACCGGTTGGTCTTCGCGTGCCAGTCCGCGCATCGGTTGCCCGGCTGGCTTCGTATTGCCGTGGCAAGTCGCTGCGGCCGGGTCGCTGTCACTGCCATCAAGTCGCTGTACAAGGTGCAGGGCCCGGCAGTGGGGGCGGTACGGACGCGACGGGGCCCCAGCGGGGTTTCTCCGGCTCGTCGAGATGAGTACCGACGATTGCGGGACTACTGGTTGATCAGCGAATACACCTACTGCACTGGCCGCATCGCATTCAACGCGCACCAACTGCACCCCAAGATATATCGTCGTACAGCCTGATCCTTATATAGCGACTAATTGATTGCGGCCTATGCGTATTACATTCGCGTTCTAAACGATGCGAAATCGCGGCGACTCTAGGCCAGACGGACCAATAACCGTCACCTCGACCTCCGCCCCGAACGGTTAATCATCCGTTGGTTAAATTAATTGCAATAATCGTTCCAATTTCACGCGCATTATTCAGGATCTCGTTTTTGCGTCGAACAGCATTTTTAAGGACGGCTGTTATATTTAGTTCGATTTTATACGCATTTCTTTTTTCTTCTCTTAATGGACCGACTGGATCCATGCGAGGTCCATCTGATTTGAATTGTAAGAACCGAATCGATGCTCGTTACTCCACGCCTGTTCGTTCGCTCCATTACTTGGTCTCGTTCTTGAATTTCAATTTTTACACTCTCAGCTCTTCTATTCAACGAGAGGCTTCATAAAAGGAGCGTGAAATATAGGAAACGGAGAACAATTTGTTCGTCGAATTTATATTTAAATTCTGATAGCATTCATTTTCCGGATTGAAACCGTGTACTTTGACAATTTATATGCCGACGTTTCGCCAACGTTGCAGTTAGCTTCATCAGGGCTGTAGGCTCTGATACTATATTTTATATTTAAATCTTTGCTAATTTTTAGCGAAGAAATTTTGGGCGAGCATCGGTGCGAACCCGAGACTTTCGATAATTAGCGATTGTTTCCGTTATTGCCGTTGCTTTCTTCGTCGGCGAAGCCAATATCGTCGTCCGGGAACTTTTAATGGATTCCCGAGTAACAATAAATAGCTTCGTTAGCCCTTGGATATTGGAAATCGGTGCAGGGAAGCGAACAACTAATTAAAGACGGTATGAATGTTCCCGATACGATTATCGGGGACTGGCCGGAATAATACACGCACCGTGTACAAACGTTCGTACCATCTCTCCGATCGCTCGATTTGCCGCGATAATTGAAACTCGTCGCATAAAGAAACAATAACGTTGTCGCGGCTAATTAACGGGCGTGGATTCGAGCGGCCGTGGAACTGATACGCCTAAGGAGGAGGAGAAGAAGAGGAACGAGAAGAAAAAAATAGAATGTCAGGGGGCGAGGGGGGTGGGAGGGGGCTCGGAGACCTTTCTGAATCGGTAGCAGCAGGCGTCGTCGTAATCTCTTCAAGTCGCACGATCTTTCCGCATAACTCAGCCCTTCTAAGGAATCTGAGAGGGCAGAAGCGCGGCTTTACGAGGAGGACGAGGAACGGCCCTGACGCGATCCCCGGTTAGGACTGGCTCTCAAATCTCTCGATCGCGAGATCGTTCGCGCGGAATGTAATTAACGCTGCCCGAGGACGTTTATCACAAAAAGTAGTAACCGATTCTCTATTACCGCTCCCATTCCTTCCCTTTTTCGTCATCCCTCAAACTTTTCTTATTACCCGAATCCGAGAACCGCCGGGGCTCTCATTCCCCCGATGAGCGCAATTTGTAATTTGTACCCGGCTATTTTCCGCGCCGCGGGTCCGCGACGAACGATTCCCCCGCTCCGTGAGAAGTGCTCCCCGTCCCTGGTTCAGAAATAAATGTTTAGCCTCTCGAAATGATTCCGACGCGCGCGTTCATAGTGATAGGGGATGATTTATAGGCGGCCCATAGCGGGCATCTCGCGGTCCGGTCGGGAAGGCGCGTTTGAGTGAATCTCGCGGTGCCACGGAGATCCCTGCGCGCTGGCGTGACGCCCACGTCTGAACTCGAAGCTAACAACTAACGATTTTCTGGCGCGGACGTTTATCGCATGATAAACGAGGCGCGAACGCGGCGACGACTTAATCCCTTTGACGCATCGCCATCGGTACGATAACCATCGCCAGGCGTCAGCCAGCGTCTTTCGTGCCCCGCGTGCCTTACACGACAGCCAGATTTAGCCCGCGCGTTGACAATAGACGCGGAAGCGGCCGGCCGATCGGACGATGAATGTTACGAACATGAATGGTACCATCCAGCACCGACGATTGTCCGACTCGTGTAACCACCGGCTGGAACGTGACGGAAAAACATTACTCTCGTAGGATTGCCGTAATTCATACGCTATCGCGAGTTGTTCTCGAGAACAAGTCCGCTACCGCCACGTTCCTACGGCCCGGCTATGCAAATAAGACGAATTCTCTAACTGTAATTTCGTTCTGATCGATAACGACGTGACAATTAAATTTATCATTGTCATAGTGAAATCTCGGCGCGACGTTGAAAAATTTCGCTCGTCCGGGAAGCGAATCGCACGGCTCGGTGGCTTTAATCTGATAACAGTTTGATTCGAATTTTCTTACAAACGCGTCTTCCCTCGTTCATTAGAGACTACTCAACCGGTGTTCGCTTTCAAATTTAATGGAATGCATAGTGTAGCAGGTATGGGAATCGCGAAGCGAACCGGAGCAATGCAATCGAATCACTATACGCACGTCCGGAGCCCCTGGTGACTGTTTAGTCAAACGTATGCCGGTCAATTTACATTTTAATAGCTCGTGCGGTTCAAACACTGTTATATAACGTGCCAATCTATCGGCAGACGAATCGATCGTTATCGACCATCGTCGTCCCTCTTCCTTGCGGATCCCCGCCTCGTTATTCGATTCTGACGTTGTCCGCCGGCTTCAGTTAATAAGAAGTAAGATCATGTGACAAGTGCCTCCCAATGATTGCGGGACAGCGGTGATCAGGTCTGATTGCGGCGCAATCATCCGCGGCATTCCATTCTGTTGCCTCCTTTTATCGGACGCCGGCGTCGCCCCGGATCCGTCGCGTTTCTAACGTCTCTTTAGGTTTCTTCGCCGCGATTCGGAGACACCGCGTAACGATCGGTGGTCCTCTTTGCGGCCGCCGTCCCAGAATCCCCCTTTGTGAGGGGTCACACATGGAGAAAAGGCGGTTCCGCATGAGCGCACGCAAAGTCGATGGTCTATTGCGGAATTCGAACTGGACGCGCGGCCCCGGCCCTTTGCTAGATTCGGTGCGGTTAACCGATTTGAAACTAACGAGGAGCCCCTTTCTCGCCGTGCTGCCGCGGACTCCCCGGCCCCCGCACGAGGGGACACACCGGTAGAAATGTCTGATCGATCGAGCCACGAATCGCCGTCGTACGAACGGAGGTATACTACACTCTAACGTGGGACGTGACTAAACTACTTAGTCGTTACTTGGCCGAGCGACGATATCATTATCGTAAACGGCGAGCGGCTAAGACAAATCGCGGCGCTGCTTTTAGCATTAATTAACAGCAAATTATGGCCCACCGCGCCGATACAAACGACGCCGACGTGTTATAATCCTCTCTCGCGCCGCGGACAAATCTCTTCCGCGGAATTGCACATAGACACACCTTCGTCTCCTTTCGACGTTCTTTTTCTCCTCGAACCCCCTCTCCCCTTTTCGTTCGCGAAAATTATGATCGTTTAGGGGCACTGCAATTAAGAGACGTGTGATTTGCGCGGAGTTAAGACATTAACCCTGATGCGATCTAAACGGAAGCGATCTTTCACGGTGTTCCGAGAAAAAGCAGTTTGCGCTTATGGTTCGCGCGGCGTGTGTATTAAAACAATTTTTCAGACGTGGAATCCTTCGCTCCTGCCCGCAGCAATTACCCGATCGGTAATTTAATACCGGAGAGCCAACGATTTTAATGCGGACGATTTCCATTAGTCTGACGACTTCTTTCGTACGTTGCATCGGGCTCGATACTCTTTTCCAAGCCATCACATCTTTTTTTTTTTTTTGCAAAATACACTGCCGGGGAATTCTATGTCAGTGGGATGAGAGAGATCCGCCGTCTAATGTATGTAAGCAAGCAAACAAAGCGATTTGTTCTCAGAAGCATTATCCCTCCTTCCCGCCTGTCGAAATTAGTTCACACCTCTCATTTTGCAAATGCCTCGCTCCGCTTCCTTTTGTTCGCGCTTCCCGCGGAGCCTCTTCCACGGCCGCGACGATTATGGATTCGCGTTCGGCCGCGGAAAGATTGACGCGGCTACTCCGGGAAATTGTCGACGGTAATCGAACCGGTCGCGGAATCACCTGGAAACTAACGGCGCGGCAGAAACAAAGGAAATTACGCACAGTAGGTATCGCGCTACCGCGGCGCGTCGCGTCGGGTCCCGGGTGCATGCACTCTCTGTTTGCACGAGCGTTGCAGCCTCTTTATTCAACTGTAGCAGCGGCGGCGGCGGCGGCGGCGAGTTAGGTAGCCGGTGCAATAATGCGAGAGCGAGAAGAGAGGTCCGCGCGCGTTTCTGTTCTTCGTTAGTGATGGGACGAGGAACGGGATGCCCTAAGCGGTGAATGGGGGCGGGAGGGGCGCCGGGGGGGAGCCGATCTCGACATCTACCTCCTCGCCGGAAAAGGAAACGTCCTGCATCGCGGGGACTGCTCTTTGCACCGGAGCACTAGCGTGGGTACCACCGTCTGAATGCCTTCCCGGTACTATTTCCGACGCGCGATTTTAAATAACACTTTTATAACGTCGACGCGGCGGACACGCTGGAATTACGATCAAGATTTGCTCTCTTTGTCTCCGGCGCTTATGTAGGAAGCGCGCGCGACGGGTGAGAGATCGGGGGCCTGATTCGCCGTTTTTTTCGCCCGCTTGATTAATCATCCTATTGTTTTCGAAAAACCGTGTAACAGTAAAACGACTTCCTATGACCGCGGCTACGAGCCCGCTTCGCGCGACTCATTCGCCCGGCCGCCGAACACGAATTGATTTAATACAAAATTAACAGTATACGACGACGACCGGTGATCCTTGTTTGGTTCCGCAATTACGACGAGACGCGGGATAGTATCTTAACCAGCTCAATTATCGGGAACGTACGGTAGGAAACTTGTTCGATTATAACGACGAACGTTCGATATCCTCGAGCGGTCGTTCTCTCAATGAAAAGCTGAAAGGGGAAAGAGAGACAAACAGAGGCAGAGCGCGCAGGTATGTGCGCTGGTAGTATAGCTGCGTAGTAAGCGCGGTGCGGCGAGGTGGAAGCCGAGGTACGAAACGTAGAGATGCTCAGCGGTGCGGCCATGGATCTTGGTGGGTCGGTGCGGCTCCGTACGTAGCGCGCGAGAGCACCCACCTAACGTGGCCGTTGTGTGGCTAATGCTCGTTATCTCGACGTGTCGACTATCTAATGGTCCCCCGTAATGGCCGGCCCGGCGATATATTGTCCATTTCTCGCAATGCGCGTGCTAACTCGTCCTCCCAATCTATGGCATTATTCCCGACGGTTATTTTAGCTGATTCGAACCCTCCCCCCCGCCTCGGCTGGGTCGTCGTCTCCCGTGCCGGTGTGCCAGCAGCACCCTTTGCCCCACACACCAGAGACCCGCGGCTCCCCCCCCCGCGTGTCCGTGTGTACGTGTGTCCTTGATTCGCCCGGTAGCCCGGCAGCGGAGCAGGACGATTTGCATAGGGAAATCGCGGATTCTCTTTGACGTTGTTGCGCATCGCATCGCATCGCGCGGCATGCAATGCATGCAGCGCGCTCACGACTTCCGGCTGCTGCCCCGGCTGCCCGGCCGCCTGGGCCTGGTTGGTACCGACCGCTGCGCGCCGGCAGAAAAGAATCGAACGGGGGAGGGGGGGGGGCAGCGGCGATAGCGGGCAGAGACAATGCGAAATAAATATTGGGCTATCGAGCCCGAGCTGAAAAGCTAGCTGCTGCCGGCCGGACGGTCCGCATGGGCGTGACGCACGAGGCCAGACATTCCAGATTTTCCGGGGCGATAGTCCAGATTCTTCGTAGCTGATTCGGTCGCCCCGTGTCGGTCGTTAGTCTAAATGGAGAGACATTCTGGGAAAAAGAGGGACGACGTGGGAGAAAAATGCGACCCGGAATTCCAGGTACGCTGGCCCGGACGCCGCTCTCGCCGTGCACCCTTGAGGGATTAGATTCTTAATATCGGGGATATCACGGCTGACCTATCGCTGTCCGAGAGATTCTTTTTCAACGCCGTAATTAAATGTGATCTTCATAACGATTGTACTGATAAGCAGCCATCTATTTCTCCGCGAACACCATCAGATTTCGATTAAATATTATGTTACGTCGTAATGTTATTTTAATGTAAAATGTATAAAATTTAAACATTTATCGACGATGATTTATAATTTGAACGAACGTCCGTAAGGGATAAACGGATTCTGTTGCGGCAATGGAATTAGAGAGACGTAATATTCGCGCGTGTTTTTCGCAGTAAAGTTTATTCGCGGCGAAATCGTATCCACGCGGGAGCGATTCGGTGAAAAGTTTTCGGCATTGTCTACCGACTTGTACGCAAAAGATCGGCCGGGAGAAGTTTTCGGAATATCTTCGGTAATGAGCGCGCTGCGAATACGTAATTTCCGTATTCCCCTAGCTTTGTAAAAGGAATACGCTTCACCGCTCGCTTCGAACCTCCCTCGGGGGAAAAATTCTCGTCAACCGCCGCCTCGCCCCTCTCCGCCCCGCCGCCCTCCACCCCCGCGTTCGCACCTATCGCGTTTCACCGTTGGAAACCAACTAAAATCGAGAAATTTCTTTTTCCACGGAAATCCTACCGTGACTTGATTGTCCGGCCCCGCGATTTCTGTTACGATTGTTGCAAACTTGAACGATTCTTCAAGGGAGAGAGAAATAGTATCGTTTCGCGAAAATATTCACGCGGGATTGAAGCTGAAATATTTTCCTCGCCTTTTCCCAGCTCCGTTCGTTTGAATCAGAATTTAATGCGCACGCAGTTTAGAATTATTCGAACGATTTCTGACAAAACCATGTACCGGGATTTAAAGCGTGATTAAAATACGAGTACACGTAAATACAATACACACAGAAGACGATAATACGATTTTATGTGCGAAATAAAATTCGAGAGAAGATAAATTGATTCAAATTGCAGACAATGGATCATCGCATGACGAATAAAATTGGCCGCTCCGGCGAATTATATTCACTTCTCTACAAAAATTCGACGAACGAAATACCTTGACGCCGCGTTAATTCGCCGTTTGACCGCACACCTTAATTTTCTATTCGCCAAGGGAAAAAGATTCGAACGACGATAATGGTCGCTATTAGCAATCGCCGTTCCATAGGGAGTCGAACGGCTTTTAATAATTTACAAACGGTATCCACGGGGCCCCGTTTACACGACCGAAGCCTGGAACTTGTTATTGGAATCGCGAGGCGCAATCTACGCGAATCGGAGGGACCCGTGAATTAAGTTTAATTTCGGGGTTCGGGTTAACCGATCCGAAAAGGAATTAGGTATTTCGAGTAATTAGGACCGCCTATAGCGAGCAATAAAAGTGTTTAATCGATTTTGCACGGTGAAATCGATTTCGGGGCACCGAGTTTCGTCTAGAAAAAAGGGGGGGCGATGAGCAGCGAGCTGGCCGAGAAACCAATAAGCCCGCTACGTTCCGAAACGCGTTGCGTGCACGGGGCTCATCAATTTCATCCATCCCGTTGTTTATCCAGGTAACCGAGTGCTGCTTTTTTTCTCTGTTTCAGGTAAGTTACAAGGATGATGGAGAATCGGTGGTTTTACCTTGTCGGGAAGTCAGCCCGCCGCTAAACGGTACGTGCTCGTTCGTATACGCATCCAGAGACCGATATTCGTCTCCTGTCTTGCGACATAAGCTCGAAACGTTCAGCCATCTGTCAGCTTTATATGACAAAGCTCCGCTATGACACTTGCCGCACAACGTACGATGCTATTATTTTTCCCATCCCTGGGTCTCTGTCTGTTAAAACGATTCTCGACTAGGATCCCTCTCTTTGCGTGGACGAAAACAACCCGTTCCTCGTCGTACGCAGAGAGGACAAAATTGAAACAGAAACCTAACAGCTCGTTTTTCGTAGACCATTCACGTATGTTCAATTCTCCGTTTTAGAAATTAATTGAAAAAGCTCGTAGAACGCTTCTTGTGAAGTATTGATCATTCGCGGAGTAGAATATCCCGGGACAAAGCGCGGAGGTGAATCAGAGGTCTATAGAGAGTGTGTTCATACTTTCTTCATTATAAAAGGAGTAGCCACTTGTCTTTCGGTATTACGTTCATCAGGGGAGGGTTCGACTGTACGTGTAGAAACAAACAGCGGTGGGCGGTTCCGGCGGCCGGGGGAGTGAGGAGAACGCGAATTAATTAGAGCCGCGCGCAATGACGACTGCGGAAAGAGAAACGAAAGAAGAAAAGCGCCGGTAAGGGGAAAACCGATGAAAATCGCTGCTTTACGCGGATCATAAAAGTTACAAGAGGGTAGGGAAACGCGTTGCGCCCGACTCCGGCCGCTTTTTTCCCCGCTCCCTCTGTCGCCCCTCTCGCTCCTTCTCCGTTCGAGTGGTAATACCACGGAGGTCAGGGAAACGGGGAACGAGCAGCAGCGCAGCGTTGGGAACAGTTTGCCAACTCGTTGAATGAGACTCGAACTCGATAGTGGCTACCTCGGCTAGTTCTAACTTGGTTGACTGGTTGGCTGATTCGCCAGCACGTTTCGGTTCTTTGCCTCGCCTCCTATCGGTTCGCGTTCCTTCGCTTGTTTTTGCGCTTTTGCATCAAACGTCTATCCCCGGAGGTAGAGCCCCCGATATACATCTGGCCGTATCCGCCGCGCTTCCTCGTGGCGCGGCGGCGGCGGCGGCGTCTTCCCTCGCCGTTCGCTCGCTCGCTCCTCCGTTTCGTTCCGAGGGATCGGCGATCGATGAACGGGGAGGCGAACGGCGAGCGCTTAGCAAGAAATAAAACCCGGGCAGGCAGAAAGAAAGGCGGAATAAGTACGAGAAGAACTGTCAGGGAGAGGAAACCCCGAAGGTGAACGTCGAACGCGGCGGTACAGCAATCACGGATTGTTACACATACCGGCGTCCCGTTCGCTAACATCGCCTCCGTCTACCTCCGGAGCCCATTCTCTTCTTCTCATCTTCCAGCCAACTCAGCCGTACCGAGGCTATCTAGTTGGCAGGATACATTCGTCCGTACAGTTCCGGACCACCACAATCACTAACTCAATCGCTATACACGTAGCTCGTTGCACGACGTAGCCGGGGAACGCGCTCCTACGAATACCGAGCACGAACTTTCCAGTGTCCGTACCGCCGCCGCGGCTCTGTCCCCCCTCGGAGCCCCTCGCCTACCTTTAAATGCTCATCCGACCACGGGAAAAACCAGTCAACGGGGACGCTCGGTGACCGAGCTTACTCTATTACGTCCTTTCGAACTGACCTTAAGAAACGGTCGTTTAAAGAGGACGACAACGGCCGTGACCAATCTCAATGGCCTGCTGCCGGCGAAAATGTCCCCCCGGTTTTCTACTGATCGCGGAACGACGCTCGGATCTGGGTTACGCGGTCTGCCTCCAGTCGAAAATAGACGTTCGCGTGGTAAAACTGGCCAATTCCCCAGCGAATTGAACATTTCTCGAGACAGCCAAGCTCTTTTTAATCGTATACAGAATTCTGTTACACACGCGATTCATTTTATATTTCGATCAATTTCATGAAGAAGATTTTGATTGCGCTCCGTCAGTCACGGAGAGCAGGGTAAAAGGATGACGCGGCAGATTGACGAAAATCAATTTGCAGCTCGGTGTAGCAGAATTTTCGTCGCGGTCTATATTTATTAGTTAGCCGGAAGGCGCGTCACCTAGACGGCGTGGCACCGTCAGCGGGCCGGCGGCCGCGGCCGCCCTTTTCCCTGCTCCGCTACACCTTCTTATCCAGTTGTACGGAAAAGGCGATGCGCAACGTTGTGGACGCGGCCGTGCCGCTTTATTAGGTATGCATTGGGGTAGACGCGGCGGAGAAAGAAGGAGGTGGCGGTTGGGATAGAAACTCGTGATTCGCCGCGAGACCGAGCGTTATTAACGTCCGAGCGTTAGAGGCGAGCCCCGATCACATCGCGTTCGTGATAAATCGCCCCGGGGGCTTCCCCCGGCCGCCTTTGCCATTATGTCTTGTACGTTTCATTACAAATTTCCTTTAGTGTCGTCGAGGCACGACGCGTACGTGCACACGGGCGCACACGCACACGCGCGCCCGTCCGCCGCCGCGGCCGCCGTGAACCGGGGTACAGAAGAAAGAGAGAAGAATTTATTGTGGGACGATGCTGAACGGACATGGTAAAAGTGAATGCTCCCTTACGGTCCGTCGGATATTAATTCTTGTTACTCATACGTATCGTTCGGCCGGAAGTTCCCTAGCGAAAACGAACGAACCGACCGGCTCTTGTCTCTCCCCGGCGGACGATCGTATCGAGAATCAGGCTAACTCGAAAATATCGCTCGCGGCG
Organism: Ceratina japonica; assembly: GCA_019453355.1. Taxonomy (NCBI): domain Eukaryota; kingdom Metazoa; phylum Arthropoda; class Insecta; order Hymenoptera; family Apidae; genus Ceratina; species Ceratina japonica. Next base: position 161,249 of record SMSR01014557.1, on the reverse strand, counting down.
ATTATTCACCGCCGCCTTTTGATAAAACTCCCGCGGAACGTATACGCTCTCAACGCGCAACAAATATTTCAGCATTTAAAGATGTACACAGAAGAGGTCGTCATGGATTCAAGCCCGGCTGGCTCGGGTATAAAAACGGTTTTCATTCAGCCACGCCGGTTATTAATTCTTCCGATGCATATGTAAATACGTTAACGTATAAGTATGCAACGTCACTCGCGGCAGAAGCGGTGAGGGAACGGGCAAGACGGTCAGTTTCTCTTTCTTCGCTCCCTGCCTCGACCATTCATATCCGAGCGCGTGTACTTATATTTTAAGGACAGAACAAAGCGGCCAGCAGTGAGTTATTTCATGACACTTGTGCTTTATATCACTCCTTTGTCTTGTAAACACGCTTGTAGTATACGCTCTCCTTGTAATAGAATATGTACCTCGAAACTTGATGGAGTTCCGTCCTAGTTCCTCGCATGCATCATACTTTTCTTTATGAGATTATACGCAACGCGCGCTTTTCTTCATAATGCAAATGCACTCTCTCCATCGTCCATCATTATACTTGCTATAAACATAAATCGCGATCGTCTCTGTGTACCCACGCTCCGATGTTATTTTCGCAATAGATATCTTATGTTTTTATTTTTTTATTTTTATTTATCTATTAAACGGGTCAGGAAACCCTTTAAAGTACAAAAGATAATGATTCGAGCAGTACGGATGACATAAATAAGATAAGAGAGCTCCATGAGTAGATAACAAAGAGGGAGATAATAAAATTATAACGACAAGAAATGATCACGTAGCTTACGTCTTATGACAGGTACGGAATCGTTATCTATCGGTATCTCATTATTTCTAAGCAGTGACAGTGATAATATTAAACAATATGAAACACGAATTCGCATTATGTTCCGAATTACGCGTTCCTTCGTTATTTTGCATCGAAGTCGTCGGTCGCGCGAAGTTCGTTCCTCTTTCGTCGCTCGGGTCTGCGTTTCGTCGTCCGATCGAGCCGCGAGATTCCGCGTCGTTCGAATCGCCGGTAAACGACCAGGGGAAAGAGAAAGTAAAAGTCAGTCGCGAAAAGGACGAACGTTCCCAGGATGTATCGGTGTACGGTTGCCGGTAGGACGATTCATGGCGTATTTACGACGTTGCATTCTTGCCGTATCGTGCCGCTCGCCCCTTTTCCTTCTACGTGTCCGGCAGACGTTCGCGGAGACGCGGCGCATCGCTAATCAGCTAGGCAGTAGTAGGTAGTAGCAGCCCTTCGGAACGGTACCGTCTGGCACAGTGTACTAGTTAGCCTCCGAACGGGAGGCATTCGCATTGGTCGTTTCGCGAGAAACGCCGAGTAACCACGACGTCGTCGGCGGCGGCGGCGGTTCGAGTCTCGCCGGGGGACAAGGGCGGCGCTTGGGCGTCATCGTTCTGTCCATACCACGACGACATTGCGTACACAATTATCGAAATGGTAACAGGTACCAGAAGCGAGCGCGGAATGTAGGCTATCGACCAAATCCAGTCAAGAGACCGATCTACACGCGCGCGCCCCGGCGATTGTGAGACGGGGGACGGGGGTCGGGGGAGAGACACAGTGGACAAGGATCTTCTTGCATCGCGCCGAGTAGAGAGGTTGCTAGGTAGATTCACCCGTTTACGTACACCCCTTGGGCTTGTCATGCGGCAGCTATCGGCCGACTGCGATCGAGAGACTGGCTGTATCCCCCAATGCCACCTTGTTCTCGGCGGCTATGTCGGCTCCGACAGGCGTGTGCTCATCGCTTACCACGATGGCTTCTCTCTGTCTCCCTCCGTGTCCACCTATCCATCCATTTACCCGGACCTCTCCGTCTCTCTCTCTCCTCCGCCCCGCACTCGCTTTGCCGTCCCAGCGACCATACCCGCCGCTGCTACCAACACAGGTTATTTCGGAGCCACGTGGGTGGCTGTCTAACGAGATATACGAGGAACACGCTCCGAAAGTGGGACAGGTAACTGGAGGACTGACAAACTGTACTCAAATCTCCCCGCTGCGTCGCGAACGCGAGGATAATCAGGCTAATGGCACTGTTATCATCGTTTCTCAGATTGATCGCCGATCGACTGCGGATTCCAATAAAAGTCCGCGTGGGAATTGTTTCGCCACCTCAAGTGTCCAATTATCTTTACGCTTTACGTATCGGACGAGTGATCGAGAATTATGCAACCCCTTAGACGTTATAAGTCGCCGATTGGGTGCCATTCGCAGAGAGATCTGGCGTTCCTTGTCTCTTCCATTAGGCGCACGTCTCACGGTATTGACTGTCCTCGGGGGTATTTATAGAGATAGAGGCAAAACGGGGGATCGACGAAGCCTGATTGCGCGTGTACGATTCGGTACGACATGACATGTCGTGCAGTAGGTGGCCTACAATGGCACCGGGTAACGGTGTGTCGTTGTCGAAGGTGTAAGCCGTTCGCCGTTCTCTCTTTCCATCCGGGCCGTCCGGCTCGTTCCCTCCCGGCACCGAATATTCGTTCGTTCGTTTCGCCCTGTGTTCCCTGCGAGGCTAATTGCAGCGCGAGCAGCGCAGCGCCGTTATATTGCCGCGCCGCCGCTCGGATTATGCGAACGGCTCGGCCGGTGCCGTTAATTTCGTACGAGGGGACCCCTTAAGTGCCCGTCCACGGCCCGCGCGTTAAGGACGAGATCTCACGGCGACTAAAATGCACCTCCATATTACGTAATTGCGATCACGACGCCCTTTACGCCCGAGTAATTGCTCCGCGATTTTTGATATCCACGGCGCGGAGCCTCCTCCCTCTCCGTTGGATCGCGATTAAACGACGTATTTTGTGAATCAAATTTGTCGGGGATCTTGACCCCTCCTGTCGTTCCATAAGTTATCGATCCAGTGAATGATGGCAGAGATTCTAGTACAGTGTCTTTCGAGGGGGTCGTCCTTTCGCTATTTAAATTTCAAATCCTTATTTGAGCCTCTTCGTGACGTGAACGAATTTGATCGACGACAGGGGAGCATGACTCCTCCGCTATTCGATCGGATAAGTAAACTCTCAAAAATTGTGCGCTCCCTAAAACCTGCCGTTTAAGCGAGCCCGTTCCGATATTTTCGTACTCGGCATCAAAAATTTTAATTGAGCGATAAATCGGAACCGCGGAAATTATATCCAGTCGAACCCGTTAAACGTGAGTGCCTTGCGGTGGCTAATGCGGAGCGAGTACGGGAAGGAGGGTGGCTCTCCGAGGGCGATATTCGATTCGATCGGCTCGATATAAAACCTCCTTTCGACGATGGCTCGTAAAGTTAATCCTCGCTTCAATTACGTACCGCAGATATGCCGCCTAAACGGGTCATCGGTGTCAGCCGGTCCGAGAATTCCGAGCCCGAAAACCTCCGAGAGCGGCGGCCAGGCTCGTTCGTGGCCGAGACGAAAGTTAGAGCCGGCATCGAGTGGTACTTTCTACACGCGGCCGGGATATTCGAATAGAATCGATTGTAGCCAGAGGCGGTCCTTCGACCTATTAGTGTACGTGTATGTGCACGCGAGCGGGGTGGGATGCGCGCGCACGAATAAATCGTAGAAATCAGTCACGTACTTCCATCGGCCTTCGGAATCACCGCTAAGCCCTTGATCGCAATTTAACCCCGGGGGCCGAGTAATACCGGATCGCAACGTCCGGACGATTATCCAACCTCGCGAGAACTGTCTGCTGTCTGCTTGTCCCCCGTTCGACTCGCTCTTTCAACCCGATCGAGCTTCGTTTATGCCCACGCTCGCGGGGCCCATCTATCCACGGGATGCGCAGTGCGCGCCGGCACGCGAGACAAAGAATGCACGAGGTTTCCTCGAAATCGATCCATTATACACACCGGATCTACCTCGTACATCCATCAGGCTCGGGATTAGCGGCGTCGATATTTAAATTGTACAGGGAAAATGAATGTTTCTCGAACTGAACATTAAATCGAGGGCTCCGCAATTAGCGTCAGATTCGTATTATTGTATTTAACAAACTTCTTGCCCCGGGCTGTACCCCGTTAACTGTTCTAATTGCAAGATTTATGAGCCGGAGTATACGCGCGCGCGCGCGCGCGCACACACACGGCTGTGGCACGTCAACGAGAGAGATACGGTCGTGATTTCGCGGTAATAGCCATCGAACGAAGAAGGGAATTGTCTATCTGGCAGCGATGGATAGATCGAAGGGCAGAGAAACGGCGGAGGAATAAAAAGGAACAAATCGTCGGGCGCGGAATTACTTTCTTGACCACTCGAAACGGCGCGCCCCCGGGAAATAATATCGTCATTAATACCGCGAGCGTTTATTATCACTTTTGACAAGACGCGTTTGTCAGGAAAATTGTACGCCCCTTAATTTTTTGGGCGAAACAAATCTTCCTTCGCCAATTTCGATGATTTGTCTAAATATTTGCACTGAGCTTTGAGTGTACATTTAACGAAATATTTTACGAACTAATTCGGCAGGTGAAAACAATAATTAAGAATATTCCGTGCGACAACGAACCGAATAATTTGTGAGTGAAAATTTCCTTAATTATCAGAATTTATTTCATTTCTCAAGTTTAATGAGAAAATTTGCTTTGTTAGCGCGTCTAACTCGCGAAATACGAATTCCCTGTCGGCGGTGGGCGATACAAAACTCCGGGCAACGATTTTCCCCGTGAAATTGATTGTTTTTTAGCGACACGTTGTCGTTTCGAAGTCTTTTGTCCCAGGCATTTCCACAGGAAAGCGAAGCGTATCGCGTGCCTCGATTTGTAGAGAAGTTGAGTATAGTTGTTGGAATCGATTCGCGCAACCGCTCGCGTGGATTGCGTGCAATTGCTGGGGATTCGAAACAATTTCGCGATAATGGTTTACTATAGCGAAAAGCGCTCGAACCGTCGCGTCGCGTCGCGTCGATAGGACCGAAACAAAACAAAAAAAAATAATTTAATTCCCAAGGCACGATTGCCTTCATGTATGAAATAAACTTTGTCGTCAATTGATATAATCTGTTTCAATAGAAATTTCGACACTATTTAGAAAGACGATTCGTCCGCTTCAGTCGAATTGTTTCATCCATTTCGTTACTCTTTTTAGATATATACAAACTGATCAACTCTGAATAAATGTTGGGAAAGAAGTTATGAACTTGTGAATATGTTTGCTATTCTGTCACGAGGTGGTCTAGTCTAGTGTCAAGCTATTTGAGTCAATAATCCCTAATCGATACACCACCTGTTTATGTATAAAGTTGCAGCGTACATACGCTTAGTACGTAGTTATGTACCGTGCCGTGAGTTACCGAAGGAATTATACAACTTCGCCGGGATGATTGATTGCTTTATGGTTGGCAGTGTTAAAACTTTCTCGCAACAAGTACGCCACCCACATAGCAGCTGATCTTTATCCGTTTCATACGTCATCCCATCCCCTATTCTTTCCCGCCGGTACTAATCAGTTCCCCCCATGTAATTATCCATTTTGCCCAAGCGTTGTCGTCAATAACCGAGGGCCTAATTTATGTACCCACGGCCAGCATCGGCGTTATTTCAATAAACCTAATAAATTACGGTTTTAATTGATTCGAGGCTCCGTTCCTCGTTTCACACTCTTCCACGCTTTTTTCCCCGGCAACACTTGTTTCGCGCTTGTCATTCTAGTTGGTTATTATATTCGCCCAAGTAATTGCCGTGTCTCCGGTTCATCGAGCCACGGTTTCGCCGCGTTCGTTTTGTATTCTTCAATCCGCCGGATCACATCCCCGGGCTGCAATTAAAACGTCAGTTTCACTGATCAAATTACATACGCGCGTGCACGCGTTTCCCGAGTAATCCTTAACTCATTAAATCCCCGACGAGTTAACCACTTTGTGATAATCCGTCTTCCTTTTTTCACCCGCGAATTAAACCGGCGTTCCCCGGTAATTATAGTGTCGGCTTTTCGTTGCTTTTTTCCACCCTTCACCCCGGCGAGCATTCGCGAATTTCGCGGTTGTAATAAGACGGCGCGGTCTCCTTTTTGCCCCGCCCGTTTGTTCCTCTACGGCTTTCCCCCGTTCGGCCGCCTTCCATAAAACAATTTGAAATTTAACCTTTTAGCTTACAATGACGCCTTAGAGACAGTAACTCTATCGGGCCAAACATGAGTAAGACGCCTCAGTGACGTCGTAAGTTATTATTAATGTATTACTCCATTTGCAAAAATAAATCTTTTTTTTGTTTAATAATCAACTAATGACCCTGAGAGGACTCCATGATACCTACGCTTTTTTAGCTCATATAGATCAAGAATCTCTTTTACGTTCGCCCAATTTATGGCGAAATTATTATTTGTCTTTAACAATTTTTGTAAACAAATAACACAAACTTTCGCATTGTTGCTGTATAAAAAAAATTCTATTGTATAAATTAGATTGTTTTAAAGCCTTTTTTAAAATTTATAATAGGAAGTATAAGACTAAACAGAATAATTCATTTCAGATGCATATTAGATTCAAATGCGCATAGTTTGTAAAATAATTTTATATAACGCAATAAATATTTCAGAAGATCCTAAAAAAATCTTATAAACCCTTAAATAGGCCTTCAGGTTCCCATCTCTTACTTGGACAACTAAATTATAACTACTTTCGTGAACGAACTGAGAGTTCTTAAGGCCTAAAATGTAATTTGAGATTTTTGTAGGGACTTATAATTTCTGATTAGAGTTATATCAAATATTAAGTTCTGAGATAACTCTACTAGTTCTACTTTTTAGATCTAATAGACCTAAACTGGAGTACATTTAGGTTTAGAAGATTCAAATTATAGTTAAATTTTCGACTCGGGCAGCTCGAAAATTCGCCGAGTCCCACCGTTTAGTCGTTCGTCTCGAACATCGGTGTAATCTAATATCGGAAAAATCCTGTTTAATTATGGGTTTCTTTAGGCAGCTCGGGCCATTCTTCATTCAACGCTAAGACCCGCATTTTTCCCCCCCGTAGTTAATGGAATCCCACGATTCCCATTATCATAATTCATTTTGAAAATGGCCGGTGTCATTTCGCGACAGGATTATACATGGAGTTCATATGTAATTCGGAATCAGGATTTATGCAATCGCGAGACTTAGGCCCAACGCCTTTCGCGTCGAGGCTCCGTTGCGCGAGGCGCGCGTTGGTGCCGTAAGCCGGCGCGGCAGAGAAAATGGTAGATCATGAACATCTAACTCAGCCGGCTCGCGATAATTGCTCATTGCACGCCACGCGGAGGTGCCGTTTATTCCGCTTCTTACTTCATCTTGGTCAACTCCTCCCTTATCTTCGCGCATTAGCTCGCAGCGTATGGAACGTCCTCTCGTTTCTGAAGCTTCGTTTTCAAAATCATTTATCACATTCTGTCTCATCGTCCGCTATTATGCATATAAATGAAGAACCGCGGTGTTTATGTAGAATATATATTGCAACACGCTGAATACTAGCCGAGTTCGGTTTGTATTCGAAATGCGCGGTTCGTATTTTGGGAGTCGCCTCGAATCTTTTTCCAACGGCGGACCGGACGTTCCAGTTTTGAGAAACGAATTATGTGTTTCGGTCTGCTCGGCGGGGTTCACGGGTTCGTTTTTTAATGGACAGTTATCCGTGGCATCCGGTCACGCAGCTACTCGACTGACGGCCGGGGAAAAAGCGGGTAAACGGGAGGCTCGCGAGGAACGGTCCCTTTACCCGCTATATTTACTTATGTACTTGGTCATCCGTGAACAAGGATGCACATCAGTGGGTGAATAATTTATTCCACTCGTTCCCAGAAGTTATCGGCACGTTTCGAGATAAACCTGTCCTGTTATTGAAATACAAGTTTTCGATTATGACACTCCCGATACGTTTAAAATCCCACAAATTATTTCTTCATCGTATTTGATCAGCGGACGATGTGTTAGTACGTCGTTCGCTTCAGGCATTAATTTGTTTATGNTATTGTATAAATTAGATTGTTTTAAAGCCTTTTTTAAAATTTATAATAGGAAGTATAAGACTAAACAGAATAATTCATTTCAGATGCATATTAGATTCAAATGCGCATAGTTTGTAAAATAATTTTATATAACGCAATAAATATTTCAGAAGATCCTAAAAAAATCTTATAAACCCTTAAATAGGCCTTCAGGTTCCCATCTCTTACTTGGACAACTAAATTATAACTACTTTCGTGAACGAACTGAGAGTTCTTAAGGCCTAAAATGTAATTTGAGATTTTTGTAGGGACTTATAATTTCTGATTAGAGTTATATCAAATATTAAGTTCTGAGATAACTCTACTAGTTCTACTTTTTAGATCTAATAGACCTAAACTGGAGTACATTTAGGTTTAGAAGATTCAAATTATAGTTAAATTTTCGACTCGGGCAGCTCGAAAATTCGCCGAGTCCCACCGTTTAGTCGTTCGTCTCGAACATCGGTGTAATCTAATATCGGAAAAATCCTGTTTAATTATGGGTTTCTTTAGGCAGCTCGGGCCATTCTTCATTCAACGCTAAGACCCGCATTTTTCCCCCCCGTAGTTAATGGAATCCCACGATTCCCATTATCATAATTCATTTTGAAAATGGCCGGTGTCATTTCGCGACAGGATTATACATGGAGTTCATATGTAATTCGGAATCAGGATTTATGCAATCGCGAGACTTAGGCCCAACGCCTTTCGCGTCGAGGCTCCGTTGCGCGAGGCGCGCGTTGGTGCCGTAAGCCGGCGCGGCAGAGAAAATGGTAGATCATGAACATCTAACTCAGCCGGCTCGCGATAATTGCTCATTGCACGCCACGCGGAGGTGCCGTTTATTCCGCTTCTTACTTCATCTTGGTCAACTCCTCCCTTATCTTCGCGCATTAGCTCGCAGCGTATGGAACGTCCTCTCGTTTCTGAAGCTTCGTTTTCAAAATCATTTATCACATTCTGTCTCATCGTCCGCTATTATGCATATAAATGAAGAACCGCGGTGTTTATGTAGAATATATATTGCAACACGCTGAATACTAGCCGAGTTCGGTTTGTATTCGAAATGCGCGGTTCGTATTTTGGGAGTCGCCTCGAATCTTTTTCCAACGGCGGACCGGACGTTCCAGTTTTGAGAAACGAATTATGTGTTTCGGTCTGCTCGGCGGGGTTCACGGGTTCGTTTTTTAATGGACAGTTATCCGTGGCATCCGGTCACGCAGCTACTCGACTGACGGCCGGGGAAAAAGCGGGTAAACGGGAGGCTCGCGAGGAACGGTCCCTTTACCCGCTATATTTACTTATGTACTTGGTCATCCGTGAACAAGGATGCACATCAGTGGGTGAATAATTTAATCCACTCGTTCCCAGAAGTTATCGGCACGTTTCGAGATAAACCTGTCCTGTTATTGAAATACAAGTTTTCGATTATGACACTCCCGATACGTTTAAAATCCCACAAATTATTTCTTCATCGTATTTGATCAGCGGACGATGTGTTAGTACGTCGTTCGCTTCAGGCATTAATTTGTTTATGTTTATTGGTAGTTTATATTTTACGATCTTTCCCGCAAAGTAGTAATCATTTGTGTCGATAAATCCAGCTACTATTTATACGGGCGTCGTTAGCCACGTTGATTGAACGTCGGACGGAAATCCATTAAGGAAACTGGTTTTACATTGTCATTCTCGTCGATTGTAAAACGGATAGCTATGATTTAAGGGTTCCGCGAATACATTTTGTTTTCGACTCTCCGAGAATGAATCGGTTCGAAAGAACGTCCGCTAGGGGAGGAAAAATTGCGTTTCCAGTATTGAATATGAGGATTGAAAGAGACTAAAGCAACGGGCTTGTTCGGAACACGTCGGATAGGAGAGAAGGCCGGGGAATAAAGCCGTGGAAACTGCTAATCAGTGCGGCGTGGAACCGGCAGCAATGATGGGGCAACGGTATTCGTTACGAACTGAAATTACAGCCGATAATCGGTGAAGTGGTCTCTATAAAGTATACTTCGGGAGTCCGAGTTGGCTTTTGAACAAATGGAATTATACATTACGATGATAAGCTTTGTACGCAAATAGCATTATGGGCGAATTATTGAGATTGCTGTCTCTTTGTGCCCGGGAATTAATCCGGGGCTGCGACTCTTCGAATGCACATCGTCACAATTAATGATCGACGCCGAACCCCTCGAACAAAAGAACCAAATGCCAACACCAAGCATTGTTTTCATATCGTCGCGAATTTCGATTAATCACGCAATAGTCGCAAAACTGTTTGTCCATTATCAGCCGGCACTTCGAACTTTCGTCTCATCGAGAAAGTGAAATCAGTATAATTAGCAGAAGCTAGTTAACCTATATTAGATGATAAAAAACGAAGGTGAAAACAGTTATCTGAGCATCTGACGAGGAAGACCGGTTCGACGCGGCATATGGAATTATTGCGCGATGAAAGTAAATGGATTAATCTCTAGTCCATCGGCGGAGCTTGTGTACTTCCAGGGGACTCTTTTCTTCCCGGTGCACTTCGCCTTTCATACTTTCCAATCCTCTTCCGTGGCCTTCGCGAGCTCTCCTTTTCTTCTATCCGCCTCTAAGGCGCGCGCGGCGCACACATCTACAGAAGATTTCTCAAGGGAGCTCCTTGACTCCGGGATTGTTGGCGCCTTTGAGTAGTTCACCGGTACACTCTACCGAGAGGTATCTCGCCCAAGTTGGCAGTCGTTCAAGCGCGCGGGCCACAAGATCCGACCACCGAACTGCTCGCCGCCGCTGCCCGCTTCCACCGAACAATGAATTTCGCACTTATAATTGGATGTGTCGCCGTTACGGCCGCCGCTACTCACTCCTAATGGTGTAAAGTGCAACAAGATTCGCCAAAGTAGATATAACCTACTTTCGTTTCTAACTGAGGAAATTGGAGCCCGACGAGAACGATGTTCTCGCCACTTAACGCGTGTTGCGGTAAACATCGGATTCAACAACTGTAAACTATTCTCATAGGCTGAAAACTGACGTGGACGCGTCTAAGATTCAGTAACTTTAATTTCTGTTTTTGGGGCAGGATACGCAAAATTCTTCCAAATTGCCAAAAATACTTCGACGTAACAAGAATCGTGGACTGACGGAAATTTCCATACTGGGTCAAACTGGATGGTACCTCGTCCACATCTCTGCGCTATGAAGTTTTCCTCCATCGAGCATTCGCTTTCCATTCCACAAATTTCACCGGAACCATGCACGTCCGCGTCCGTCCAGCCCGTTTTAGCGATACATGGAAAATTCCCATGAGCCATGGAAGCGCAGTCGCGATGATCTCTCGCATGATGACGTATTTGGCACTGACGAAACGGTAGAGATGATCATCTCTTTCGTCTGCAATTATTACTGCACTCTCTTCTTATGTTCAATCTCCTCTTAATAATCGGCCAGTTACGTCAATTCACCGCGCCGAGTTATCGCTAAATCTACAATCGTACACGTTGTACAGAATTCGAAAATTAATCTTCCATAAGCGCGCGGTTCAGCGGGAAGGAAGCGCGGCACTCCGTACATCAACGTCGCCGCGTGTTACCAAAAAGCGTGGACGGGGGACCGACGGAGAGGGTCCGCACGCCGGAGCCCAGTGGAAGGAAACTTGAATTCAGTTTCAGCCACGTCGCGACGAGATAAAAAGTTGAAAGTTCGTTTCCAGCCCCGAAATTTCCAGCGGTGAGATACAGCTTAGGAGAAGAAACGCGCAAAAAGCCATTAACTTGTAGCGCGAAAAAGTTTTCGACGAAAATTCGCCGAGCCGCGAAACTTCTACTTATCCGGTTCCAGATATGTACGCGGCGCACTTACTTTCAGGGAACACCGTCGCTGAAGACCGGGTTTAATCGCGCTCGAAAATCTAACGGCCCGTTACCGGTACATTTACCGTGAGCCAGGGACTTCCAATCAGGTACCCCGGAACAGGATAAACGCCACTTGCCCGAATTAAGGTCACAAATATTTCATTTTTTATACTCTTAATAAAAATCAAAAACCTTGAACAATTCTATTAGCTTCATCATTTAAAATCGTACATGGTTTAGTGTTTCACCAATTGTAAATTATTCCAGACATTTTATTACATAGTTTTTTAAAAGAGGTGATCTTAATTCAACGGGCAGGAATACTACGTTGGGAAACAGACTGTTGTTAGTTTAATGATTAAAGTTCACGCGTAGTTGTGCAAAGAATAATTAAATGAGTTTTATTGGAACATGAAGAGGACACCGTCTTAACGTGTTTAACAAAAATTCGTGTGTGTAGGTAGTTAGGCAGAACATTCACAAGGAGGTTCATCCGGTTAAGGAATTAACAGATAGATCTAAAAAAAAATNTCCGGTTCCAGATATGTACGCGGCGCACTTACTTTCAGGGAACACCGTCGCTGAAGACCGGGTTTAATCGCGCTCGAAAATCTAACGGCCCGTTACCGGTACATTTACCGTGAGCCAGGGACTTCCAATCAGGTACCCCGGAACAGGATAAACGCCACTTGCCCGAATTAAGGTCACAAATATTTCATTTTTTATACTCTTAATAAAAATCAAAAACCTTGAACAATTCTATTAGCTTCATCATTTAAAATCGTACATGGTTTAGTGTTTCACCAATTGTAAATTATTCCAGACATTTTATTACATAGTTTTTTAAAAGAGGTGATCTTAATTCAACGGGCAGGAATACTACGTTGGGAAACAGACTGTTGTTAGTTTAATGATTAAAGTTCACGCGTAGTTGTGCAAAGAATAATTAAATGAGTTTTATTGGAACATGAAGAGGACACCGTCTTAACGTGTTTAACAAAAATTCGTGTGTGTAGGTAGTTAGGCAGAACATTCACAAGGAGGTTCATCCGGTTAAGGAATTAACAGATAGATCTAAAAAAAAATTTGATAGTCTATAACTGTATACCAGAATACCTCAAAAAAAATTTTAAGTCATTTGGATACCTTAATGATGAGATATCAATATAAATATTTGTTACAATTTTAAATGTAGTCATATGGAAAGGAGTGATTTCCCAGACTTCTATCGCTAATTTATTAGGTATTGACAGACACTTTTAAATGAAACTTATGTCATATTAAAGAGAAACATTTAACGAATATTTTAATTGCAAATTTAGGTAGATTGGGTGACTATGAATCGAGAAATATATAAACACAAGAAACGAAATCTGCATCTTTCAGCAATAGATAACCTCTGTTATTAACATGTAAACTAGTCAAGCGAGCTCCCCTTTTCTATAACTTGCATTTGACTTGCTATGTACCAGATGAACCTCCTTAAACAACAAAACAAGAGTAATACTAGAATAATCGATTAGTATCAAAAGAATGTGATTAAGTTGAACTTATCAAGAAGAAGGAGTTGGAAGGAGTTCATGAAACTATACAGTTTTCTTTTTAGTCTCAATACAGACGTACAGAAGGGGAGCGTAGTCGCGCACATCGTTCGGGTTCACGGTGGCCCGAGCGGGGCCTGAACTCGATCCGCCAGCAATCCTCTCATTAGAGAAGGGACCTCATTATACCGCCGCGGGACCTTGCTACGATTATATTACATTATTGTAATTGATTGCGGCACATGTAACTGCGGCGTGATTCTTAAACAATAAACTCATTACCCGGTAACAAGGAACGCCGATACGCCGCGCGCCGACAGTAATAACCTATCTCTGCCGGGGCTGCCCCGGCGTGGCTTAAAGTCGAGGGGCTCGGCCCAGCCACCGATCGCCACGGAACCAACCGATTCGCTTTTGATCGATTGCCTTCGACCGGTCTGAAGCCGTGCGCAACAGCCTCCGCTCTTTCAGCGCTACCCTTTCTCTTTCCACCGCTTTCTCCTCCGCAGACGCTCGTTTTCCTGGTTTTCTTTCTCCAACCCCTTCTGTCTTTTGTCGCGGCTCAAACGGTCGGGAACGAGCCGCGCCAGCGCCGACCGGAATTCATTCGATCTTCGCCATTTGCTCGTAACAAATCGCCGATGATTCGAGACCGGAGAACCGCATTGAATCTGCCTCCGCGAGTTCCACGGTTCGCTGCGTTATTTGTACACTCGGTGCACGGGGTATATATGTTTTCTGGTTGCCCGATCCGGAAGCTTACTGCCGATCTCGCCCTGAGATTGAAGAATTAAACCGATTCATTCACTTCGTTATGCTCCCTTCAGCCCGGCCAATGATGAATGGCCATGAGAAAATGATAATTGCCAGTATTCCTTTTTGCGATTTGCGTTCGCGACTGCCGTTTATTTTCTTCGGCGACGGTCCGTCGATAAACGGAGCAATTTATGTTTTTTATTTACGAGTCGATCTTTTTTTTAATCCGCGTGATTTCCGTTCGCGGGATGAAATATCTTGAGGATTTTTCACGGAGTTTCGGGTTACGTNACGGTCCGTCGATAAACGGAGCAATTTATGTTTTTTATTTACGAGTCGATTTTTTTTTAATCCGCGTGATTTCCGTTCGCTGGATGAAATATCTTGAGGATTTTTCACGGAGTTTCGGGTTACGCGGAAGACGTAAATGTATAAAATATTGTAATAGGACGCTAAACGGGCGGTATGTACGTGTACCTGGAAACGGGAAACGAAGCCTTTCGATCCGCACGGTTGAAATTACAGTGGGCAGGATTTCGCTCGCGCAGCAAAACGTAGCGCAGCAGCGGTGCGGTAGCGGGTCCGGCGCTTGAAAATCGAGGCAATCACGCGGTGGAAGCTGGAACGCGAAGCTAGTCAGAACCGCGGACGCCTAATCAGCCGATTGCGCCGAGGAAATACCGTTCCCATGGAATGTTAATGCGATCTACACCGAAGGGATCTTTAGAAACCGCGGGTTCCGTTCCGTCCCGTCCCGTCCCGTTTCGTTTGCAACACGGAGATCTTCTAAACGAACCGGCAAGACGACCCACTTCAGGCTCGCACGCACGTATCGTTGCGCAATAACGTTCTGGTGGCTTCCCTCGATTATTCGCAGCCACCACGTAGCAGTCCTTCGCCGGGGACCTTATCCCTGTCCAGAGGGTATTTCCACGTTTTAATGGAGACGTTCGTCCTCATTATCTCTTCCGCGTTTTCGAGCGGCAACCGGCCCTTTCGTGTGTTTCCACGGTTTCTCCCGCCGCGATTCCCTCTCCGCGGAGACATCTCCAGATTGAAAAACGGCATTCCTGAGCTACTCGAAACGAGGAAGAGATTTCATGCAAATTTCTCAATTATTGCCGTTACAGATTAATCCGAACGGAATCCAGTTTGAACGGGACTCGGAATTTTTATCACTCGCCTCCACGCCCACAATTATACCAGAGAATTGAGTTCGGTTTTACTTAATATTAATTCGTCTCGTGCGATTCGATTGTTAAAAAATAGATGAATAGTAGTTACGTCGGATTCGCGTAACGCGAAAAACGGTAGCAGGTTCCATTTGTAGTTTTCATCCGATAGGAAGACCAACAGACAGACAATTTAATACGAAGCCGGGCAAACTGAAATTCCGGAATAATAGAGACAGCCCGCGAAAGAGAGAGGTAGCTCGCGTACGTCTTCAATCCGGAACGTCATTCGTTCTTGCGGAGATCAAATCCTTGCTCCCCTTTCCACGGTTTCCCGGATACGGACGCGTAGCTATGCCACTTTTGATACGGTTCCGCTTGGGCAAAGACCTCTCGACCCTGCCTCCGGGTCGGAGCGGAGCTTGAGGGTCGTCCAGATGTGTTATAGACCAGAGAAAGAGAGACGAGCAGAGGGAGAGAGAGAGAGACCTTTCGCTTAGCTGCTTTCGAGGTGTGCACGTGCACGTTCACCGAGGTTCACGAGTCCAAAGCTTGACGCGTGGCGTGATATCGCATAAACGCGCGCCCGGTTTCTATCGAAATCGAAAGAAGCCTCTTCCCTTCCGCATACTTTGCCACGTGTCGATATTTCGCGCCGCTGATGGATAAACTAAAGAGAAATGCCCGCTAGCCCGATGTCTAATTACCATACGCAGATGTAAAATTAAGCCATCCCGAGTCAAAAAAGTAATTATGGTTTTGAACCTATTTATCCTACAGAAGGATATAGAGGTCGAAATCATATCTTGAGCATAGGAATATAAGAGTAAATTTAACTCTAATTTGAAGAGTCGTTATGTCCGCTTATAAAGGATATAGATCTAAAATAGAGTTTATCAAATATAATTTAGTCCCTCGAATCTTACTTCAAGAGTTTAGGAAAAGATCCTGTAGGTTTATACTAGTATTTATGAAACCTAACATTTCTCCTCAAAAGTCCATTGGTTGGCAACACTTGAGGACATATGCACTGAGAGGACCCCATGATACCTACGTTTTTTTGGCTCATATTATAGATCAAGAATCTCTTTTACGTTCACCCAATTTATGGCCAAATTATTATTATTTTTCTTTAACAATTTTTGTAAACGAATAACACAAATTTTCGCTTTGTATACAAAAATTCTATTGTGTAAATTAGATTGTTTTAAAGTCTTTTTTAAATTTTATAACAGGAAGTATAAGAATAAATGGAATAATTCATTTCAGATGCATATCAGATTCAAATGCGCATAGTTTGTAGAATAATTTTATATAACACAATAAATATTTCAGAGGATCCTAAAAAAATTTTATATACCCTTAAATAGGCCTTCAGGTTCCTATCTCCTACTTGGGGAAATAAATTATAACTACTTTCGTGAACGAACTGAAGGTTTTTAAGGCCTAAAATATAATTTGAGATTTTTGTAGGGACTTATAGTTTCTGATTAGAGTTATATCAAATATTAAGTTCTGAGATAACTCTACTAGTTCTACTTTTTAGATCTAATAGACCTAAACTGGGGTACATTTAGATTTAGAAGATTCAAATTATAGTTAAATTTTCGACTCGGGATAGCTGTTTCAGTAATTCATTTACAGCCCGTCGATTCTTAATGTTCAATTTCGGAACGATGTTTCTTTCGCGAGTAACAAGTATCGACAATTACACGCAATTAATATGAAATGAATCTCGATTAGATTTCAACGGACGTCTCGCAACTCGTTTGTAGGCGCAGGGACGTACGGAAATCGGTGCAGGCTCATGTACACGTAGACAGGAAAAACGTATAGCCTGTGTGTAGGGTTGAGAGCGTATCACCGACCGTGATGCGTTTAGCGGTTTGCCGTCGCGGCTCGTTTACGGAGCAACGCGTACCTGCCCATCACCATTATGACACGGTTATTTATTAATTAACCTTTATACCCGAGTATCTGTCCCGCCTCTGCTACCGGCGGAATTTATGCCGCTTCATTTGAACGTTACGATGTACGTACTAGGTATGTACCGCGCGCGCACAGTACTTTGTGCCCGGGGGATTTATTGCAGCGTTCACGCCAAATCGTCTAGCACGTTTTAGCATATTTCATCCGCGGACTGCGAACATTTATGCAAATATAACATTTTTTGTTGAACACGTTTCAAGGGAGGGAATCAAACCAGACATTTGGTTAATATAATAACGTTTTGCTCCAGACGTGCCTCACGGAAATTCATATCTAGAATAAATTGCTTTTTCGCTCGTAGATCTATAATAAAAACATTTGTTCTAGACTGACACTTATACATACGTGAGAGAATATAGTTTTTGTTAAGTTATAACAGATAGAATGAATTATAGAGCTTCCTTTTGTGCTATTATAGTATTTTTGGTTGAATACANATCTATAATAAAAACATTTGTTCTAGACTGACACTTATACATACGTGAGAAAATATAGTTTTTGTTAAGTTATATCAAATAGAATGAATTATAGAGCTTCCTTTTGTGCTATTATAGTATTTTTGGTTGAATACGTTTTAAGGGAGAGAATGAAACCAGACGTTTGGCTTTGCGTCAGACGTGCTTCATAGAAATTCATATCTGGGTTTAGACTGTTTTATCACTTAGAGATATTTTGCAATTGTAATAAAAATATTTGTTTGACGGATTTTATACAGACACTTACATACGGTAAAGGGAATATGGTTTTTGTTAAGCCGTATCGGATGAATAAACTGTCGATCTTCCTTTTGTCCGTTCAACGGGGGGTTGAAATATTCACGTGAAAGAAGTAGGAGCCATTTTACAAAGGGAATCAGCGATGGAATTGTTTTGCGTCAGAGAAAATTCGTGCGCCTCCGCGGCGCGGGTTGAAAAATCCGGTTAGTAAAGTGTGCCGATGGTGTATAATTGAAACGCTAGAATATTCCCTTTGTTTCGCCTACCTCTGACTTCCTTCCTTCCTTCCTCCCGTTGTCATTCTGCGCGGCTACAATATTTCCAACTTCGGTATTCTCCGGTTTGTATTTAGATTTGCACGCTTTGCAAACGTTCGACTGAAACGGCGCGAGCTCCTTTGTGCCCCGGCCGGAAATACCAGCCGAAATGAATTAATACATGATGTTTACGCAAGGTGAGCATCGGCAAGAGAGGCAGGAGTGATGTAACCGAAAGGGGGTTACTCGTTATGAAAGAGGAGATTTAGTAACAGAGAATGGAGCTCGTTCATTTCTTTGACCGAAAATATGCGCCGGAGCGTGCGTTCTGCTTTCGCCGTGGCACCGTGCATAATGCGAACGTTTTAATACGCGTTACGGCAAATGCTTACTCAACGTTCGATAATAACGGTAACAGAAGCAACGAGACGGTAAAACATGTTGCGCGCTTAACTGGTTTCTAAACGCTTATTTACGTCCCGATATCTGCGTATCTCTCTACGAACGCGGAAGAAAAGTCGACTCCGCTTAACGGCTAACGAATTTAATTACAAATTGGAGCAGCGCCGCGGTAATAAAATCTATTTTTATCAAACGTAACGGTGACACTTTCGACGTGAAATAATTGCGGTTGCGGCTCGGTGCGATATCGCGTCAGATTGTTTTTTCCCTTTATAGGAAGAAGTGCAGCGATGCGAATAAAATTAGTCTGACCGCGATCAAAGAGTTATTCCAAAGCAAAACGATAACGAAAAATGTTGCTCAGGACTACAAAAAATATGACCGTGTTTAATATTATTCTGGGCGTACAAAAATTATTTTAATTTGCATACATTACTGAATACACTATTTTCCGTCTTGTGTTATATAAGGAATAAAAATCTGTAAACAACTGATAACCGACGAGTATAGAATCTGACGGTCGGTCTGCTATCTCCGTGCAACTTTTCCAACAGGATAGTCCCTTCGAATCCGGTGATCGAAGCCTCGCGCGAAACGCCGGGGACGAGCCCCGCGCGCGCTTCATGACCAAGAAACACTCGAGAGTCTGTAGGAGCGTGATGTAACGTCCCTCCCTCGATCGAGGAATCCAATAACTGGAAAACGCACCGAAGCGTGTGGAGGTGCCTTCAATTCTCGAAGACCTCCTATTCGAGGAGAGCGTGTGTGTCGATTCCGCGAGTCGAATCTGTGCGCGAGAAAGAGAATCGCGTCCTCTCGGCCGTCGCCCCTCGCAACGGGGCGAATATCGTGCCCGGCCGCGACCAAGGGGAAAAATAGAAACCAGGTCGCCGGAAAACGACCGACAACGTTTCCACCCCGCCCCGGTTGAACAGGGCTCTCGCAGCGAACGAAAAATGGCCACGTTCTTGTACTCACCGACACAGGAAGTCCCTCTCGCCTAAACAAAGCTCCAAACAGTGTTGTCGGGAGGACGCGCTCATCGTTCTGCGTACGTGGCCCTGAAGACGGTGTCCCTGGACCCTGTCGATGCACCACGCGCGTTCGCACGGCTTCACGGCCAGGCAGCTCTTCTGGGCGTAGATCGTGAACACCGGGAACTGCGACTGCGACAGTGCGCCTAGAACAGAATAACAGATTATTTTTGACATATAACAGATTATAGTTGACAGATAACAGTACGAATGACTAGGTAGTTTTACCGTTAGAATTTATACAAGATGATTTTCTTGGTTAATTTTAAGTTGTGACATTTTAATTGAATGGTGCCGTTTTCGGGACTATGAAGTTTGTGTTTTTGACCTTTTATAATATTAATTCTTGATAAGGGCTTACAAATGAGCCGAAACGTTATACTTTACAATTATCTTATGGAAATAAACTGACTCTTCTTGAGGCATTTGTCCAAGAATAACAGGTCGTTTTGAGTATTATTAAGGAGGTTCATCCGGTTAAGGAATTAATAGATAGATCTCCAAAAAAAAATTTGATAGTCTATAACAGTATACCAGGATACCTCAAAAAAATTTTTAAGTCATTCAGGTACCTTAATGATGAGATATAAATATAAATATTTTTTACAATTTTACACGTAGTCATATGGAAAAGAGTGATTTCCCAGACTTCTATCGCTAATTTATTAGGTATTGACAAATAGTTTTGAATTAAACTTATGTCATATTAAAGAGAAACATTTAACGAATATTTTAATTGCAAATTTATGTACATTGGGTGACTATGAATCGAGAAATATCTAAACACAACAAACGAAATTTGCATATTTCAGCAGTAGATAACCTCCGTTATTAACATGTACGCTAGTCAAGCGAGCTCCCCTTTTCTATAATTTACATTTGACTTGCTATGTACCAGATGAACCTCCTTAAGAATAACAGATTCTTCAGTTAGACTGCAACCTCGTTGACAATTGACTGAGGACAAGAAACGAAGTTGGTAATAGAGGCGGTATTCAACCCGTTCTAATCCGATAAGAAATTAATACCAGCCGGTGATTTGTTATTCTCAGAGTTGACGAAACTGTCCCGAGCACGGCGCGGCGGCGGCCCGTTATTCTTTCCCTTGTCAAGGTGGTGAGAAAGAGCGAGGGACAGGTCGTGTTAAGTGGAGGAATAATTTCTGCACCCTACCCTGGCGCTGTCATATCATCCCCTTTTATGAAATCATAATTAATCTCGGTGGGGTGACGAATAAAGAGGGGTGCTTTTGATCATGATTAGTTGGAAAGTTTTTCGCGAGGGGAGCAAGTAACGAGGTACACGTATCATTTAACGCGGTGGTATGATCTATTAATTTAAAAATTAATGGACAGAGCGTGCATATAAAACGGTACTTCGACTAGATTATTTTTACGCCCGCGCACACGCAGGGAACGTGGTCTGATGATCTATCGACGATGAGTTTCTCTTTCGAATTCGTATTTAAATACTAATAAGGAGAGGCAGGACGGGACGGGTGTTCGGGGGTAACTGTACTAGTATTTTTCCCGCCTGGTTTATAGGTGTAGCCGACAGTGTTGTAATAAGAAGGCATGAAATTTCGCGCTAAATGAGGGTTAGCACGTTCGCCCGAAACACGGAACATCGATTTCCTAGCAGGCGTTAAAGATATTCAATTATCATCTTCTGGAAGGCTTCGCGGGCTAACGACTGTAGCTAATTTTAATGACCGGTGAAAGACCACAACGGTAACCGCAACACGTAAATGAACTTCCTCCGTAGCGCGCGGCGGCGGCGGCGTTGCGCGCCGGGCTTCGACACGATCTACGATGTCGAATCATTCGTGGAACGCTGGATATAGTACGGCGAAGTAGCAAGATCTTACTCGTTACGGGCCGAGTGGTAAGCGCATTACAGTAATCAGCAGCCACTTCCGGGGGCCTATATGCAGAACACAGGTACCATTTACTCATTATAATGCTACCGCATTACCAGATAATGGAGCATCGTCGGATCGTAAACATTTTACAGGTACGGATGGAATTTTATCCGTGGGCTTCTTACCGCCGCTGCCGCCTTTTCATAATTAAAATCCGAACGGTGAACGTCATACGCGCTGCATACACGGCCATAAGAGCCAAATAACGCGTGTTAAAAATGGAAAGCTACATCGGTTCGAAAGATAGCAGCATATAAATGGAACAATTATTGCTTACAATCATGATACTGTTTGATAACGACAAATCGTATCGCAATAAGTGTATTGTAAAACAATATTTCATTTTATTTTCAAAATTGTAGAAACATTTAATTGGGCATATTTCTTTTGGCTTGTCACATCGTTTAAATCTAGCGTAAGTACGGTCTGCTTTAAAGAACGCCCAATTAACGAATGAAGAATTTTTGCTGTAGAGCTAGAAAGAGCCGGGAAAATTACAGTAAAAATCCCTGGATGCGAACAAGAGGGCACGTTTTAGTGGAAAAGAATACGGTCTTCTAACTTACGTCGCGTTATCGTGATCTCTCCTACGTTAGCTCTGATTCGTAACCCCTGATACGAACTAGTTAGTAGATAACACTCTTTTACCCAGTTAAGGAAGAGCTAAATCATTTTGTAGAGAGGAAATTTATGTCTTCAAATAAGTACGAAATAAATTACCCAATTTTCATAATAATTATATTTCAGGAATACCTAAAATAGTATAAAATGTTTCAATTATGATTCTGATTATTTATAGACTTTGCTAATATGTAAATTGCCTCATGTTTAATTATTTCATTAGTAGAAAATGAGATATAGCATGGAAAATAATCTTTCAATAGAAAATTCGTCAAAACGACGTTCCATTTGTTGGAAACTGATACATAAGAATGCGCGGAGTCCTGATTAAAAATCCGTAAAACTGTTACCTCACGGGACACGATTTATCAATTACCGAGTCGCTTAGTTAACATGGAAATGGTTCTGGCAAGTAATCAGCGGGTGAATCGATTTCGTAGTCGAACGTAAAAGAACCTTTCCAGCGGAGTCGGTGAGAAGAAGCGTCACACGTAGAGACCATGGTATTGACCGCCGCTATCGTTCCGTATTTTTCACCGTTCGTTTAACCAACTCCCTTCCGGCTGGCTCGTCTCGCTATGAAAAATTTCGTTCTCGTACCTACCGCACCGCAAACTACTGTCGGAATTCCTGAACGCTCGCGTCCCCACCCTTTTTCACCCGGCTCCAAATGCGTGATAAATACCAGCTGTTAAGCGTACAGAGAGAGACTAATTCCCGAGTGAGGAACTCCGACTTTATCAAAAAAAGGTAGCTTGATATCTGCGATCAATTTTCATTTTCAATCGTTCTTCCACTTTTTATTGGTTGACAAAAGAATGTTAATTACGATCAATTGGCAAAAATCTTACTTGATTTTCAATTTCTGACGAAGTATTGTTCGATAATTTCCATTTTTCCGAACGAATTGGCTCCGGATAAAAAATTCTACGACCGTGTCGGCGCGCAGTTTCTGCGCAGTTTGCGCGATACAAAAGCGTCATCTCGTTGCGCTATCCATCAATGGGAGAATACAAATTGCTCGTTGAACTCGTATAAAAGAGAATAAAACAATAAGCGTGTCGAACCGAAACTGCCAATCTCTGAAAGCGCGCTCGCCGATCCTGGCGGCGGTCCAGCTCGCCTTATTTTCCGCCCCCCCGTTTCCTTAGTCACGGGGACGGGGATGCAGATCCCGGGCAAGATTGCGTGCAGTCATAAATCTTTTAATTTCTCCTCGGAGCGGACGGGGCCGGGGGGGAGTGAGAGATTAACGTGCCCGTTTTGAAAGCTACCGTCTTCCCTGTAAACCAAACACTTCCACTTTCCGGTAACGTATCGAGTTCATTTCTATCAAGAGAGGATATTCGCCTCGGCCCGGCGCGCGCCGCTCTTATCGTCGGACTCTCTCAGGGGCTGGAAAAATCTTCCGCCTCGCCGGAACGTGCCCCCGTGCTTAAGAGAAACGAAATAGCTTCATATCGCTATAAATCAGCCAGTGATTTATCGACCGGCGTACAACGTTCCGCCACCGACCGCGGTACATCATTTCGCCAAAATACGAAATTCCTAGCGACGAGGTGCAGAAGAGAAACTTCCAAAATATCCCGGCTGAAAAACGTTCTATATTATATGAACGCGGTGCTCGGTGAAAATTGAAAACTGTGACAATATTTCCGCCAGTGAAATTTCCACCTACGTTTCACTTTCTAAACTGATCGTAAAAAATGTTTTATTAAAACTCCACGGTCTCTATTAGACTGGAGTATATATATATCGTGGATTGGATTTGGTTCGGCATTTATTTCGTAGTTCGTTCGGCTGAGCTCTTTGTAAACTGTCCTGAGACAAAGTCCCGGGCTGTCACGGCGGCGGTGGAAAAATGTGGAACGACACAGTCGCGCCGGTATTACGGAACGGTGATCGCAGAAAATGCAAGACGCGAGTAAACCGGCTGTACACCGGCGCGCCGCATCGTGGAACAGTTCGATTTCTGATATACGGGACACATTTAGATAGGATTCAACCTCAAGTGGCATCGGCAACGTACCAAAGCACCTCCGCCTCGCTTGTCCGCTCCTTCGTCGCGGTGAACTTGATGTATAATCTCGGCTTTCTTTATCTGCCCTCCCCCCCCGCAGCCCCTGTACCGCGGTTTTTCTACGCGGCGGCGGCCCCACCTCTCATTCCTCCCCGTTTCCCTGTTCTGACTTCCTTCTACCGCGAACAAAGGCAATGAAATTCCTTCTTTCCGCGTTTGTTCTCGCGGCGCGGCCCGCATTCCGATAAAGGGTGGTCCGTTAAACGTTCGAAACCGCCGGGGCTTAGAATTCAATGATAAAATACTTTATCTCGGCGTCAGTCCTTCCGTCCCTCGGCCATTCATCATGCGGCAGTCAACGATTAAAGATCGTTTGATGATACACGCTTACTTACAGTGGCACAGTTTTTATTATTCAAAGACCCGCGGCCAGGAAACTCCGGCAGACGCTTTGAAAAAAATTCAGGCTCGCAGCAAATTAATGAGCATGGCACGCTGACGAGGTACATATTGATACTATCGCGCAACAATTATAACGCTGTCAACTTCACACTCGGCGAAGCGCGAGAAGCTGATAGCGAGGTGCCCACTGCTGCAAATTAAACAGCGAGGCGTCGGCATTCAATAGATAACTGCATTTTTTTCCTGCGCTCTTTATTACTCGGCAATTATCTTTGAAAGGTTTTACAATCTGCAAATGTGCCTAACAACGCCAGACGTTTATTATATTACGCCACCTAATTACCGCTTAGTTAGCTCTTTTAAGTTTATTCAGCCTTGAATTATAGACCGCCTGGCAAAGGGATAAAACTATAATCATAGCTGTTTGCCGTCTGAAAAAAAAATGTACGTGTACATTATGCATGCGTGGCGTTGGCTCCACTCTTATCACCGTGCATATTTATTATTCAGCTTGTATTATATATATAATGTGCGCGTCACAATTTTATACGTCATAACTAACGCGAAACAATGAGACTTGCAAAAAGGATAAAAAATAATTTCAATGATCGTAACACCTCTTTTTTAAAGCGATTATCGTTATTATCGGAGCAGCTCGTATAAAATCCGGGTTAAACAAATCTCAATTCGTCGTTTTTTGTCTATAATTGAAACAGTTCTTTTCAAGTGACAGTCATTGTTGGCCCGCTCTGTGCACTGTATATCTGTACGTTCTTTCGCCGGCGCATATAATTGCGAGCCGGTCGTTACGCCGGGCTTAACGTGCCGTGTAAAGTCACAGTTTTTCAAGTAGCCGTGGCACCCGACCGGACGCGGACGTCGCGTAATTGTGCTCGCTTTCACGACCGTTTCCAGTCCCCGCGGTACGAAGACGCGACAAATAAGCTGACCAGAGCGCGTCCATCGCGCGATCTAAAATCGGTTCATCAAATAATCGCGTTCTATTTTTTCCACCGGCGAACGTTTATTCGAATTATTGGAACACGGAGTGAAGTACATATTGGTGGTACTCGGTATTGTTTCTTTCGTTTATTTCTCTCCTGTCGCTCTTGAGCTTGCGATCAATAATTTAGTCTTTTCAAATGCTGGAATAGAGTGGATTTCTCGCCGGTCGAGAGAGTAATCCTTGTTCGGGTGGAAAAATTGTCAAAACCCTTTATTTGTTCTATTATTGGGGATGCAGACTTCGGGAAGTGTGTGATAACTGGATTTCTGTTTCGCCGCCGTGGCTGTGTTCGAAAAGAATGCGGGTTTTTTTTCGATTTTGACGGTATAATTTCTCGACGGGTGTGGATGGTGCAGGGGCGTGGAACGGAATTCGAGTTTAGCATGTATACGGAAGCGGAATAAGAAAAGTCTCCTCGTTGAATCGGCGCCAACGTTTTCAATCACCCTTTGCGCTCGACAGAGAGGCTCTCTTTTTCTCCGCCTTCTTGTCTGCTCGGCAGACAGTGATGCAATTCGAGGAATTGAATGCATTCGTACTTTTAACATCCCTCGACTGTCGCGCTTGTCCTCCTCGTCACGACCACTTTTCTTTTTCCACCTTTTACCCTCGTTCCTCTCATTTTTTCTCATCCGCCGTGCAACAGAACTTGCGCCCTGTCTTCGAAATTTTACTTTCAAAAAATTTCACGACACTCGTCGCATAAAGTATGAACGTTGAATTATTTAGAAACGTTCGCGAGGGAGCGAGGCATTTTGGAAACGTATCGCTAGAATTTCTTCCCTCTACTTCCCTAGAATATATAAATTAAGAACACTGTAATTTTTGTTTATTAATTTCACTGCAACATCATGCTTTTAACTTCCATCTCGCTAATCGCGCTCCCTGCATGAATTAATGATTCGACATTTCTTCCCCGTCCAATTTTATCTGCCTGTGCTTCCCGACCAGTTTTAAATTAATTAAACGCATTTGCGTCCCCCATTAGACGTATCACGAAACGTGACGTTCTCTTCGGAGAACCGGGCAGAACGCATCCCACATATATATATATATATATATATATATATACGCGTTTTGTCCACCAATTCCTCTTTAAACGAGTTAAACATCCTTTTTGAGCTGCGTCTAGCCGCGATAGCCGTAACAAAGTTAGCGCGACGTAAAGCTGTCAGGCGCAAGAGGGGAGAGCAGCACGCGATAACCCCTTGGCTCGGCTGTCGTGCAGCGTCCATCCCGGTACGACACGAAAATATGCATTTCGGTGGCGTGTAATTGTCGTAAATACGTAACCGCGACACGGTCGGGCCTGGGAAGGAGGAGGCGGAGCGGTGGCGCACGAGCTCGTCACTTTTTCAACCCCGCGCAATGTCATCACGCCGAGTATGTATGCGGCCACGTTTTCCGACGGGCGTGCTCTCGCGCCCGTGTCGCCCGTCTCTGATGGTATGTTTCTAATTTGCGTGCATGCACCGTGCGGCACCCCATCAGGCGCGGCAGCAAGAATTTAATACGCGAAACCACGCCTAGCCGTGCCGAGTGTCTAAGAGAACGCGCAACCTATGCAAACGGGGCCGTTGGAGAACGAACGGGCACGACAACACACTGGTGCGCCGGCCCGAGGAACCGAGTCACGAGCACGCGACCAGATTTGCACGACTGAACAAGGGAGCGGTCCCAATAACGTAATTACTTTCGTTCGCCACGCCGGAAACTGTTCGCACTTCGCGCACGCACACCCCCGCCTGACAATTGAATACGGCCGTGCAACCGCGGCCGTTTTAACCTCGCCTTCTGCTGCCTGGAATTTAACCGTGTCACGCCGCTAGTCAAAGGAGGATGCCAATTACTCCTGAGCCCGAATTTATTGCCGCGCTCCTACATCGGCGCTCAGAAACGGAAAAATATGGAATGCGGTTTTTACGAGTGTTCGAATGGCGCGGGGCGCATGTACCTCGCCGGGAAATCGCAGTAAATCTAATTTTATCACGGGGTTTCGAAAGAATTCGAATCAATATTTCTTTCGGATTCTCGTGGAGATCTCGCGCGTACACGTGTAACCCCGCGATTTATGAATAGACGTCTTATCTCGCGGTTATTCAATATTGAAAACAGCCAGCTATCCGAACGTGTTCCGTGTTTGTATGGGCGCGCATCAATTATAGACGTCGGCGTTTAATGATGTGTTAGCAGATTTCTTTAACGCCCGATCCTCTTATATTTGTCGACTCGGTAATTCCGATGTCAGCCGCCTTAATACGCGTTATCGGACACAATTGGCTACCTCTGCAGCCGGGACGAGATAAATAGTAGTCGAGCGCTCGGCTATGACGAAGCGAACGACTACTGGTTGTATCTCTTCACGACTGTCAGTAACCTCTGAACCAGGCGAGTGACTATGCTACTTCGACATTAACCGATTCGCCGGCGTTCTAAAGATTTGCCTCGGGCTGGATGACTAAGCGACCCGCGCCGATGTCGCTTGCATTCGAAAACGCCGAACAGTATCTTTCATTGATAATTTTAATCGGATGTGGCTTATACTGAAAACGTTGACAGATATCTTCTGTTAAAAAAAAAAAAAAACTAGTAAAGGAGAAACGTATCGCCTCTCGTTTTATTCAGTTTCTGCGAAGTATTGATTCGTACTGAACAGGTCCTGAAGTTTCCACGAGTACGTCCTTGGGAACGAATTGCACATTCGTTACGGGAGATCGGAACTTGGGAACTTTATGACGTAACGTGTCGAACATTGTGTCCGGACCGCTGGAAGGATTAACTACTGTACGTGATACAATCCGCGGGCTTATCGATGTTACTTGGAAAAAGGCTGGAATCTCCCCCAGGTCGAAGTGGAAATCACGGCGAGTTTCGAGTTCGGGAATCCGTTTAGAATTCTCGAAACGCGCGCGGGACACGAAGTTCGCGTGGCACGAAGGCGTCGTCCCTGGCGATCGTCGGAGGTGTCTCTTCCTGCCTCGGTTATCTCCGACTATTAGCGCTCGACTCTATGCAAATTCAGCAGCAAGCTGTAGCGGTGCTGTTCGAACGGTCCCCATAAATTCCGGCGGACACGAATGATCTCGACTCCCACCTTCCCATCCCCCTCTCTCTCTCTCTCTCTCTCTCTCTGTCTCGCTGTTATGGTATTTGCACTTGGTCATTCGAGAATCGCAACACTTTTCTAGGCTCGAGAAACTTAGAATACCCAAAGAAAAATTTTGCATGTTACTACGAATCATTTAAGGTGGCTCCAGCGAGTTTGTCTAAAATTATAGATTGGGGTTGAACTTTAGGAGAATATTATTCAAATCTTTAACTTTCGATAGCCATAAAAAAAAACGGGAGGTCACCACATAAATTGGTGAGAAATGTACATTAAAAAATGTTCATTTTTAACATAGAGTTATATGGGAAATGTAAGATAAATTGCTCGTTCTTAGTAATAAAATTATAGATTTGAGTAAAAAACTACATGCCTATAAAATTTTAGACAAGGATTCTGCTAGTATCAAAATAAATATAGGTAACCACGCATTTTGATGAGTAAATAGCAGTCAAAGTTTGACATGTTACATTTTACCATCTTTGTGCTCCCTGCGCATGTTCGCTTACAGATCAGAAACATACAGCAGAGGGCGTTTTTCATAGGGCGAAAATTAACATACATAATTCTTTTTTACTTTTTATTATTTGTCACATTTTTTTGCGAGTTATGTACAATATATATTTATGTCAAGAGCATTCAACTAGCAAAAAACTCTAAATCTTAATTGGAACCACCGCTTGATACGACACCAAACGCTGGAGCCACCTTAATGCATAAATAATTGAAATTCATGCACATAATCGTTGCAAAATACTGGAGTAACTGCAGCTCCCGGTGGAGAAGTTCGTCACTCCCGGCGTAAACGTATGCGGAAAATGTACATATTCTCTTAGACGGGTTACTGGTTGCCACAGGCGCGAATGGTAGACGCGTTCGCGTACGCACGCACACGGCTCCCCTTGCTTGGAGAGGCGGGCACCCGTATCGCGAGTCGCGACAACGAACGCTTTAGCGCTTCGGTTCCGGGCGATCGAGCAGAGTACCTGCCACCTTGCATACGTACGCGTATTCCTGAGTATAGTAGGCCGCGGGACATTTAGCATTCGAAAGGCGTCGGGCCCACGGTACTTCCCACGGCTATTTGGAATCCAGCATGTAGCGTAACGCTCTTTCGGTATTCAACGCTCTGTCGTGATCGACACGCAGTACCTGATCATCCTTTCAGCCATACGAAAACAGACACCCTATTAATAGCGTCGGCGAACTTGTTAAGCACGCACACTTCTCAAAGGGGGAACTTGCAATTTGTGCCTTATCAATCGATGAGTAGCTTCGAAGAACATTCAAATACTGATTAATGAATATTGAATAAAAATATTCTAATGGTACGTGGAATAATGGCAGAAAATTTCAATAGGAATGTGTTAGCGGGATTAGTAAATCGATCATGTTCGTATCTAAACGAATATTGAGGACATATTACTGATCAGTCGCACGTAATGAAAATTTTCTCATATATCAGGTTCAGTGAGCAATAAAGTAATAACTATGATTTATCAGATTTATTACCTGGACGTTCATAGCTAGTTTATGCTTTTTTCTTTCGACGTCTGGATTGTGGTTTGACGAGACTTTTCCGTAACGTATATGACTCTAATTCACGTAGCCACTGATTTTCCGTTATAACTATGACTCACGTTAAGCGATTTCGCGTTCTATCTCTGTGTATCTGTGATAAACAATATTGGAATCGAGTGGAAATAGCCAATATCGAATTGCTCGTGTATATATAAATTTAGACGATTACGAATTCAATAACGGATCTTTCTGCGCGTTTTAACGGTTATTCGACACTCTTGTATCTCATTTACAATTTTAACGAAATTACAGTTAGTATTAAGAAAAGTTAACCCACGCAAAATTCAAATCGCGTTACGATTGAGTGAAGGCGCAGAAGAATTTAGCCTTATTTAGCATCGTGAAATATTTCATAGCTGAACTGAACAGGTGTACATAACCGGCACGAGTATTGGCTACATCATTTACGAAACTACCATTAAATCAAATCGGACAGTTTATTTCCATGATTCTTAATTAATGGGTGCATAACAGTAGTATATGTGATGCCTATCTGGCACAATTGAATCTTATTAACTACGGCAGATTCAGCGATGCACGACTTTTTACGGCTACTCTACATAGAAACGATTCGTTCGTAAAGAGACACCCGGCTCCGAGAAATCTCGAAACGAGCAATTTGCATCGTTCAACCCGTTACGGGGGCCCGTGAAACTACCAATTATTCGTGACGATCCGCGGGTATGGTATTCCCGGTTATCATCGTTACTCGCGCGTTTTACTTCTGTTCACGGTTCAAGTCGCTCGCGCTCGTTCCTCGAATTAGCCGGGCACGCTCGTATTCAACGACGACGACGACGCTGTCTACCCCGACGGGACAACCGTGTGTGAAATTGACTCGTGAATTATGTGTAATTTGTCACAGTAGTCTGCTGGCGGCGCCGAGCCGCGACTTCGCGGTTATACCGATGGCTGCGCCCAACATAAACGATCCTACGTCCATACGTGCGTGCGTGCATGTCGCTTTACACGAAGCTCGCCCTTCGGTTGCAACGGCCGGCCTCTCCCATGTACGCAATTACCCTTCGGCGATACACCAGTTTCAAGAATTAGGGAAAACCATCCATTATCTACGCGTGTTCCCGAGCTATAAATCTATTCGCCTCCTATTCTTTATAACTATACTAAATGGCCCAGTTTCTCTTCACGACACAACTTCTACTCACTGCCTATTTTTTCCTTATGTTTTCGTGTGTAATCTCAAGCCAGCGAATAAAAATTGTGACGCGAACGGAAGTGGGAACGTTAATCATAATCGATCATAACGTGTACAATAATTAATCTAAACTAGTTAAACTTTATTACTTCTGTTTGCAATGATAATACAAATTGGCGAAATATAGGATTTCCTACTTGCACTTCTCAAAAACAAATTATTATGACATGTGCAATAAAGTTTAGTTTATGCTGGTACAACTATTCTAGCTTCCAGCGATATACTGCTCATATTAATTAGTCTATCAACGCTCTGGTCGTCGGCGGAGAGAGAACTGAAAGCAATCCCTTTCATTTCAATTTTACTTTGGCTCAGTATCGCAGTGTCAGATAATGGTGGTCGTCGTTAGTTTCTAATGGGTTTCCCCTATACCGCGATGAGTCATAATCATTAAAGGATGAAAGCCAGCGCGCGACCATCGTATACCATGCTACGACGACTTGATGACATGTAGAAAAATGTTAACATTCAACCAGCAAAAGACCGGCGCTTTTTCATCTGGTAAAAACAGTTTCGCCTTGCTTAATAAAAAACACTTCAATTCGGTTGACAAATGAGACGTATGATTATTGATACCTGCGATACATGACAAATCAATGAAATTCAGCTCAATTTTTTTTCTGTACCATTTAGCTCGGGAAACTTCGAGCCTTGTCCATTCTTAAGTAGTTTTCCTCCGTTTTTTATATGTACAACAAACTTTGCACATTCTGGGCGGACAGGAGATTACAACCACGAGTCTGATTTGTGATACCCACGTTTGCTATAAAATTTTGATCACTAGTTCGACTCATGATATTTATATCCAGTACAAAATTATAATCACGAGACAGACTCGTTAAAGTACGGCAAGGGGTTAATTAGCCACTATAGTTTTGGAATGATTATTTCTTAGCTAGGTCTCTATCTTTTTCCCCCACTTCTCTCTGAGCGTTATTAATTTCGTGTCACCTGCACGATTGAACACGTTTCGTGATAGCCCGCGCGCGATATCAGGCTTTATGGAAGCGCGGCGTCGCAGCGCTGCAACCGCTGCGCTGCGCTGGTATGCAGCAACACAAGCCCCGTTATCCAAGGATGGTCCGATGGTGAATAACCCGACGTAACGTGGCGAGTGACAGTAAATAACCGGACAATCAGATCGTAAAATCATTTCCTCGATCTTTCGTTAACGCTTCTGTGATTCCTTCCGAGCTTTCGTTCTGTATGGTTGCAGCCGCGGAATGCGCCACGTTGCGTCGCCGCGACGCTGCGGCGTGTCGGTCGCCGCTGGTATCCCGTACGAAACGAAACAATTTATTCCGTAACGCGTTAGGCATCGCCTTTGTAAATCGAATTAACATAGCCCGCGAGAGATCGTTCCACATAGCTGAAAGCATCCGTGATCAACTGACCCGGATAGCCGGCTGATTAGATAAACGTGAAACACGGTTAGGCAAATAAGTATTCCCGTCGCGCGCGCCCCTCCCCCCCCCCTCCGAATCGATTTAATAGTTTAATCTCCTGGAATTAAAATTTACTCGCGGTGCGGTCCCGTCTTACGAGTAATAGCCACGAAATTTTATCGGGTCGCGCACGCGATCGACAAAGATCGTCGCGGAGCCCGGGCTTAAACTTATAATCCTCTTTGATCAGCAGTTAGAGTTAGAGTTTAACGGTGGGCGCGTGCATACGGTCCGCGGTCGGTGATGTTCAAATCTGAAACCGAGCCAAGTCGAACTCGCGGAATATTTTATGTAGGTATGCGGTCACTAGTCCGCCGTTGCCGGAGATTGAAACCGTTGCTTTCAATTTTCCAAATTACCGTCTGGAATTATACCGGTCAAGGATATCCGGTAGCTTAAAACCGTTCCGCTCGCTCGCCAAATTATATGCACGTAACGCCGTTTTAACGAACTCTCTCGCGTATCCGACGTATCCGGGCTTGTTTAATGGACGACGTTTCCCGGCCGCCCCTCGTCGCCTCGCCCCCTTTTTTTCCTCGAGATCGACGCGAAATTTTCGCGCAATATCCAAAGCGCGAGTTACAAACTTTAAATCTCTCGGACGCCAGGAGCGGCGGTAACTTGCTATCAGGATGGGAGGCGCGGCTTCCATCAAAACGCGCGGGTAAACTTTTACTCGATGGGACCAAGCCTGTCTCTTCTTCGGGCCCACTTATCCACCTAAATCGTTATACGAAGTTCCGACGATACCGTCACGGTTCCCTCTATCAGCAAGGTGCTGGCCTAAAATAGCACTCACGTGCGCAAGCTTCCACGTAGATACATACATACATAAAGAGTCCCCCTCTCGTTCTCTATTCGCGTTTAAATAAAGGCCGAACGATAAGAGTGAAAAATGACTCGCTCTCGCAAGCTCAAGCGTCTCGCGTATACAGCAGCAATCAAAAGTCAGCGTATACGCCTTAGAAAGATTGCAATTTCAAATTCACTTCGAAAATCTCTGATTTATTCCTGCTTCTCTGAAGAAAATATACATTAATTGTTAAATGTAAATAAATTAATTAATAAAAAATATAATTAATTTTTAATATAAATATTATATGGAGAGACAATACGGAATATTAACAGAGACATTAAATATTTACTGATTATTACATTATTATTAAACTGCTTAGGATTGTACATGAAGAATCAATAATCGTGGATTGAGTCGCGGTACGAAACATGCGATCAATCACTGTTGGCTACGTACAAAGTGAACTAAATTCTATGGTTAAGATGTATGTCCACTTTTGACTACCGCTGTACAGGCGTACACATACGTTAGGTATCCGAGCCACTGTGCCGCGGAAGATTGCACAGAGCTCTGCTCTTTGTCTCTTTTGTCGGGGTTGCACGCCCCGTTGAAAAGAATCAGCCACGAAGAAAACGGTGGAATTCTGAATACTGATTGCACGAGATCCGCGAGGCTAGAGCCCCGGCTAAAGTGGCATGGAAACGCATTGATGATGTATCCGTGACTGCATAGCCGTGTCTCCCTTTGAGGATACTTGGAAGAAATTCCGCTACGCGCACATCGCATTTATGGTACTATGGCTGCCATTGTATGGTAGTAGGGTCAGCTGCCCTGATATGGAATACGAAATACCTCGACGCAAAGGAGACTCTGATTGTGTTTGTTATCAGCTTTTCGACGGCCGCAATCAGTTACCATCATCCCGAATCCATTTCCAGTTAATAAAAACGTTCGAACGTAATCATTAACCGCGTCCTAGAATTACGTGCGATATATAAGCAATCGAGAAATGATACAGAAATGATTAGCACTGTTTTTTATCTGTATAATAGTAATTGTCGAGTATGACAGAATATATTTGCGGAACGAGAATGAGAGAAAAATAGGAGCTGGTTATTTAAATAAGATCTATAGGTATGCGGCTGGGCACATCGTTTCCAGGAGAGGAAGACTAATTTTGCAAATAAATCCATCAGGAAGCCACTTTAAAGCGAGGTAGCGAAATAAAAGGTAACGAAGCGAGTGAAAAGGGGGCAGGGGGGGGGGGGGGAAGGGTCATTTGGTTGGCCTGGTCACGTGCTACTTGGAATACATTATCCGGAGACTAATTACCGCGGTGCTCAATACTGGTATCCGCTCGTAAGTGGTCCTTTGAGAATAGTGGCGAACGGGGAAGACGGCTCGTAGACGAATGAGGGAGGCGAAATGGGAAGCGGACGGCGCGGGAGTTAGGTCGCTCGCTCGTAAGACGATCCTATCATCGAGTAACGGGGCCCAGGGAACAGAAATTTCGTGATCGTGACGCGGGACGCTGTGTCGTCATTGTCCCATCGTCGATCATGAGCCACGAGTGGAGTACACGGGGCCTGCGAACCTACCACTGGTCCCGTTTTACGAGAAACAAATATTCAACGTGCAAAACCTATCCGCTGACGAACTGGAGGCTGCCATCCCGAAGCGAAACTCTGCTAGGAATTTCCGTCCGCGATGGAACCGCCGCTTCTTATCGTCGTAGATAAATCTTGCCTACGTTCTATCACGAGTATGAATAACGCTTACAACTTTAGACCTGACGCTATTTAAACGTCCCTGGAATTGTTGCGAGACTCTTACCAAGGCCCTTCAGAATTATTTTTTATTTAAATCACGTGTTGGGAGGTGTATATAATATTTTACTGTCAAACGAAATTGTTAACAGGGAATCATAGTAGTTCTAGGGATCAGATATTTGTCCGAAAAGTCGTTTCGTACGGGATTTCGGCTTTGAGTCAAATTGACGGGAACGGTGAAGGAGGATTGCCTCGATGGCAGACAGAAAACCTGGCGCGGAGGCAGACCACTACGATTCTCAGCCCGTCGACTTGCCTCGGCCATAATTCCATCACGTACTCGTCAAGGATAAAAGCAACGACCGCGAAGCGTTAACAAAACTCGATTTGTCGTGTCGCATCAGTGGTAAGAACCAGATCGGTAAGGGACATTTTACTTGCGGGATCATTGTTACAGGAAGCTCGTGTCAGGAAGTCATCAAACCGTAACCACGTCGGTCGCATCCTCGGCGCTGAGCCGAGGAGGCCACGGCCACGTCGCGCTGCCCGATTAGCCGATCCTCAAACGCTCCACTGCTCCCTCTCCTTGTTCTGTCGTGCTCTTTCTTTTTTACCTTCCTCCTCCCGTTTCGCTGCTTATACATTTTTTCCTCCTCGAAAATACCGCGGGAGCAAGCACGCTTGACGCGACCGATTTTACGGTGCTCGCTCAAAGTGACGCAATTAGCTTTTAAAGTCGTATACGCGTCCGATTTTCATCGAACCATCAGCCGAGCCCACCGGGGACGGAGGGGCGGAGGGCGGGGGGGTAGCGGATGAAAAGGAGGGAAACGAGCGACGGAGACAGTGGAGGAGGAAATTGGCGGAAAGGAAAGATATGGTGAAGAGGAGCAAAAGGATGCTTTGTAGACGTCAAACTGTCACGAGCAGCGCGCTCGCACACACACCGACACGTCGACTCGAGAACCCGACGAGTTTACGGTAAACGATCGGCAATGCGCGAGGTACATACCTTACGTACCTCGAATCTTCTGTATGTTTATTGCTCCGACTCTATTCCCATTTCGCTCTACCCCCTTTCGTCGCGACGCTGTAATCTCCGCCTCGTCGGGCCGTTTTTTTTTTCCACTCCGGTCATCATCATTATGTGCGTGCCTCGCGTTTCAATTTTTCTGATACCGACGCCCCGGCAAAAAACGCGTAATGTCGATGATACGTTCCCGGGGTCTCCTCTTTTTTTCTTCCCCGTTAATTATGGAAGGTAATGGAGACCCTTGGCTAGTTTCCAATCTCGTTGTATAATTGATTATCGATCTCGTGCTCGCAGCATCGATTGCAAAATATCTGTCGCCGAGCTTTGTTAGTCGGAAATTCCCGGATCCAGCTATGCAATCCATTTATTTAGGTTGAATATTTCTATTTTGATCATCTGACAAATTCTAATTAGTTCTCTTGGATCGCAAACACGAATATTTTCCAGATTTTCTTGACTAAAAAAGCTGTAATTAGAATCTATAACGAAATAGACGATCCTAAGGGATTATTTCTTATCCTCTTCGAGATCGAATGGGACCCTTGCGTTCCCGTATACGCGGAAACTGATTGCCAATGAATAAAATGAGCGAGTTCTTTGTTCGAGCTCTCTACATATATTTTCGCGGGTGTTTTCGTGGGCGCGATCCACGCGTTTATCTCGCCCGGCATACATGTATGTATGTACGTATTTGAACGAAACGAACGCAGCTTCTTGAATAATTCCGCACCTTACGAAATATTGAATCGGCGAGCATGTAGTAGCGGTGGCAAGGAAGAGAATTCGCGCGACACGGACCACGGAAATTGGTTTTCATTGTTGTAAAAGTGTTCCCCTTTCAGCGATTGTTCAAATTCAATTCTGAACTCTCGCGGTTGTATTGGGGCCGAGTTACTTCCCGCGGCGATATTTGAAATTTCAGGACACGCGGAAGAACTTTGTTGCTCGTTATTCACCAATGACGGATGAAACGACGTACGTACAGCGGTTTATCTCAGGTTCCTTAATAATTATCACGGCTACGTTAATTGCATCCGTTTCAAACTTTTTCTTACTGTTATAAGTAACGAGATGTTTTTAAAAAATGTTGTTAACCAACAAAAACTGGCGACTGAGGCAATCGGAGTTAATGGTTTTTAACCGTTTAGTCTTGTTTCGAGGCAAGAACTCGTCTGATTCGAGAAGGCGCTGAACCACCTTCCGATCTCTTGTTATTCCAGGAACAATTAAAACGAGCGAAGGAAAATGAAAATGAAATTAATTGCGAGTCGCAAAATTTTATGATACACTTTTTAACCGGTGCTTCGGCATTTTACGCGCGCGAACGCGATCACTGTGGAAGGAGTTCCTGCCGGAATAACACCGGTTTTCTGTTGCTACAACCGACACTCATTTACTATTTAATTAATGCTTACAGGCGGCCGACCACGGATGCATNTCTTGGATCGCAAACACGAATATTTTCCAGATTTTCTTGACTAAAAAAGCTGTAATTAGAATCTATAACGAAATAGACGATCCTAAGGGATTATTTCTTATCCTCTTCGAGATCGAATGGGACCCTTGCGTTCCCGTATACGCGGAAACTGATTGCCAATGAATAAAATGAGCGAGTTCTTTGTTCGAGCTCTCTACATATATTTTCGCGGGTGTTTTCGTGGGCGCGATCCACGCGTTTATCTCGCCCGGCATACATGTATGTATGTACGTATTTGAACGAAACGAACGCAGCTTCTTGAATAATTCCGCACCTTACGAAATATTGAATCGGCGAGCATGTAGTAGCGGTGGCAAGGAAGAGAATTCGCGCGACACGGACCACGGAAATTGGTTTTCATTGTTGTAAAAGTGTTCCCCTTTCAGCGATTGTTCAAATTCAATTCTGAACTCTCGCGGTTGTATTGGGGCCGAGTTACTTCCCGCGGCGATATTTGAAATTTCAGGACACGCGGAAGAACTTTGTTGCTCGTTATTCACCAATGACGGATGAAACGACGTACGTACAGCGGTTTATCTCAGGTTCCTTAATAATTATCACGGCTACGTTAATTGCATCCGTTTCAA
Organism: Ceratina japonica; assembly: GCA_019453355.1. Classification (NCBI taxonomy): domain Eukaryota; kingdom Metazoa; phylum Arthropoda; class Insecta; order Hymenoptera; family Apidae; genus Ceratina; species Ceratina japonica. Next base: position 122,584 of record SMSR01014557.1, on the reverse strand, counting down.
ACTTTTTCTTACTGTTATAAGTAACGAGATGTTTTTAAAAAATGTTGTTAACCAACAAAAACTGGCGACTGAGGCAATCGGAGTTAATGGTTTTTAACCGTTTAGTCTTGTTTCGAGGCAAGAACTCGTCTGATTCGAGAAGGCGCTGAACCACCTTCCGATCTCTTGTTATTCCAGGAACAATTAAAACGAGCGAAGGAAAATGAAAATGAAATTAATTGCGAGTCGCAAAATTTTATGATACACTTTTTAACCGGTGCTTCGGCATTTTACGCGCGCGAACGCGATCACTGTGGAAGGAGTTCCTGCCGGAATAACACCGGTTTTCTGTTGCTACAACCGACACTCATTTACTATTTAATTAATGCTTACAGGCGGCCGACCACGGATGCATAGTTTATATTAATTACACCCCGGAAGATTCAATTAGTGCATTTCTCATTACACTTACTTATAACAGGTATCCATTATTCATGAAGGAACCGGCGCGATGAAACCGCATGACAATGCATGTGATCGTTGCGCCGTATTGTTCCGTCAATTTTGTTTCTCGTTTGTCTGCAACATTCGACGAAAACACACCCAGAACAACACTGGATATCCTGTTATTGAGATCCGAGGATTCATTCCGTCTCCTAGTATATTTTTTTCCGTCACATCTGTTAAGCATCGATGTAAAAAGTTTTCCCCTCGAGGGACGCGTCTAAGTTAATTTATATCTCTTATAAAATTTACTGTTCCCAAGAAAAAGTTCGAGGAAGGTCTCGTTTATCAGATCAAATTTATCAGATGCGGCGAAGCAAGCGAGTTTACATTCTTCTTTAATTACCACCTACTTGGTATCATCACAGCTACAGTTCTCACATTCTATATAATCAATACTGCTCGAGATCTTAGCGTGGGTTTCGGCGACCGTGCTACTTCGCCGGATGGGAAACTGCCGTAAATTAATTTGGTTTTTAATAAACGTCCGGAACTGTTGCAGATCAAACTAGCCGCCACGGTTACAGTTTCAGATACTGTTAGTATCCTCGTTAATCGAATTCAAGATGACTTAGAGTTTGTTTCGCATTCGCATCGGTTGTCACACAAGTTCCCGCTAATTCGAGCCACCCCCGGCGAGGATGATCTAATTATTCGTTCCGCAAGAGACTAATTATGTTCAAAACGATCTTTCCGCTCCCCGAAAGCAATCGTCGGCACAGTAGCAAACTGTTTAATTATTTCATTAAAATTATCGTACGCGGAATGTAGCGTTCTTCGTTTCACGAGATATCTTCGAGCGAATTCGTTCTCGTGTTCGCGTCACAAAGCGTAGAATTTCGCGCTGTCAGTTTTCTGTATGTAAAAGAGTCGAAGTCGTCGGGGAGGGAGCGAGGGTAAAAATGAGCGGCTGCAGAGTGAAACTTTAACACGTAATCCGGACAACGGTTTTCACTGAAATGGCTTAAAACTGTCTTCGATTCGTCGCGTCGGGGCGCGCTAGTAGGTCGAGGAGTACTTGACAAATCTCCTCCGACCGGCTCTCGATATTTCGCTTGAACCTTTTGTAGAAAAATCAACTGTACCGCGGAGTGCGAACGTCGCTTCGTGCTTTGCAAGAATTTAAATAAGATCAAGGCGAATCGAGGGCGGATAGCACGTAAGGTGCCATTTCGAATCGACGTGGCTCAATCAACCTCTTCAAACAGAAATGTATTATTCGTCGTCGGCAATACGTCAAGCCAGTAGTACTCCTCTAGTCAAATAAAAAAAAAAAACTCCTGAACTTTAACCGAGATCATCGTTCCGTCTCGTTATGCACGAGCATTCTCTCCGATCATGAACGCAGCATCGATCTCCGCTCTATTTTAATATTGCACGTAATTTTTTTATGCGCACGCAAACGCGTGTTTCTGAGCGAGCCACTTTAAAAATGTTTTTTTCGGAACGAAGCCGCTGTATTATGGAATATTGATGGAACAGGCGCGATAGAATATGGTAGGTGTCAAAGCGTTTTAGAAAACGAGTTGTTTTCGGATGTTAACCGGAGTTTTGAAAATCGAGCATTTTTCACCGGGCACAAAATTGGTATACGCGGGGATATTGCGATTCTATCGGCAAACATGGATTACGTTACGCCTCGACGTTTAATCCGCGAAATGGTCGATTAATAACGATCGAGTGTATGTATGTACACCCTCACCACGCCCGGCGAATAAAATACGAAACGGAAAATTCTATCAAACGCGTAACACAGTTGAAACACGGATTTCGCTAAGCATTTCCAACACGAATTGTTTCCCCCCTTCCGTTCTCCAATCTTCATCGTTGAGAATATTCAATCGAAACGTTATATTGAAGACCATTGTCTCAAATGAACTGAATCTGTACAAAAGTATATTAACATTTTTGTTCCGCAACCACTTTTTCAAATATTTAATAAGTTTTCGATTGTTTTAATACCTCGCAAACTGATTCCAAGCGTGTACAGATTTTCTTCTGTGTTCTATCCTGATTAGATCGCACTCTATACCCTTAACATTTTCAATTGGAAACAGTAACAGGAAATGAAATAATGCTAAACCCTCGCGGAAATTGAAGGCAAACGGAAGAAGTTCGATTACCAGCGATTCAACAGCGGCTGCATTCCACGTTGACCTGAATCTGTTCCGACCTCCTCGACGCGTACTTTCATCGCGACCGAACGGGCAAACAGCTGTCTACCGTCCGAATATCGTATCGAACCCGTTACCCCTTTAGCGAGGCAATTCACGTGCTGCATAAAAGCGGCCCCGGTGCCCGGAGACGAAACGACACACACGTCTATTTTATCCGCTGGCGTTTAATCATTCCGCGGTGCGTTTCAAGGAATTCCCATATTCGGCGAAGGGCATACATTTATGTATACGTGCGTGGCACCGTTCAACGCCACGTCGCTTCACTGATTCTCTGCTGTTTTCACCCTTTCAGTATATCCACCCCATATAAGCCTTATTAATAATTATCCTTTATCAAATTCGTGACGAACATTCTATACTTAATCCGGAATTATTTAGACTCGTATAATTATGAATAGTGTCATGGATTTGAGTTTCTGCTCATTGAAATTGTTATCAAATCTCATTCGATTGTCAAGCATTCTAAGACTTATATATATGGTGGTGTATATTGGTAGCGTTTGATCTGTGCGCGAATTCGATCGTGAATAACGATTCAATCTTACCTGGGTTACTGTCGGCGTTCGAGCTGAATAGAACGCATAGGCCCGTCTCGTAGTTGACCGCCTGGCAGGAGTCGTTCGCCTGACAGGTCTCCAGGCAATCGGTGAGCATCAGCGTGCCTGGTATGGACTCGAGCATGTTCGTGGGCGCGGTGTACACGTAGCCCGTCACCAGCTCGAAGCCGACCATTTCTGGGTCGCACTCGTCGGAACCGGCGGACGGGCCCGTGTAATCTGGCCCAGAAAATCCAGACGGCACCGCGGAAGGGGCCGGTTGCTGCTCGGTCGCATGCGTGGAATCCGCGGCTGCCACGCGACCGAACCTCGCGATAGCCTGCAGCAGCAGTAACGCCGTGATGAGTCTTGTCATCGTGCCGTTCTCCACCTGTTTCTCGCTCTTCAACTGCAAACAGAAAATGCCTCGCTGTTACTCCGAGCCGGTCGGACTCATTCGATCGAAAGTGTGAATAATAAAATCGAGTAAATTGAAATTCCCTTTTAAATGTGAACTTCGAATAATGATCGAGTAAGATTTTTATTTGATTAATCAACTCTTTAATACTTTTTAGTATATTTTTACGATAAGACAGTTCTGTTTTATTCACTTCTGATTTATAATTTAGTAAGAGTTATTTCCCAAAAATTATGACTTTTGCTTCATAAGATACAAGGACACTGCACTGTTGAAGATTAACTCCTCTAGAATTAAAACCAAAAAGCTTGATTTTATTAAATTTGAATTTCAAGTCAGATTTCATTTATTAAAACTTTTCAATTTTCACAATCACAATTTTTATAACAAAGTAAAATTAGTAACTATTGAACTTTCCTTAGAAATACATTATTTTTTACGCTTGCAAAAATTTTTCAAAAATTGGAGACTTTTTAAAATATTATACTAAAAATTGTTCCACACTGTAAATTTTCTCAAGTATTTTATAACACGAAGTACGTATGCATTTATTTAACGCGTAACATATGTACGTGTTTTTATATAAAGTTCCATGTACGTATTTCTGTATTAAAATGGAAAGAAATTATTTCTCCAGCAATGTTTGCGCTGCATCGACTGACCTAGGTTATTCCCGGTTTCTATCAAAACGCGTAACTCCGGCCGGGGGCTAAAAAAGCTACGCAAATAGCAGTGTGTTTCCGCATCACCTCTGTTCCCATCGCGCTGTTTTTCCATCGCGGGGAAACTAAATAACAATCGGGTCCGGTTTCGAGATCGTCGAGCGGACGCGCGTACCGTATAAGTGCAAGCGAGCGCGCGGGCGCAGTTCAATTGGTACGGACGAAAAAAGGCTCGGAGTTTGCGCGAATTCTGACGGCGATAGAACAGGACGGTGGACGGAATTGCGGCGTCGAGGGTCCCGTAGCACACGAGGGTCCTGTTTTGTTTCCGCGTTGAAATAATTACACCGGCGCACTTGCCCGCGCGCGGCTCCGAACGTACCTCTCGAGATTATCGATAACGATTTTCGACGGGAACGTCGACCCCCTGTTTTTCTCTTCCTTCTTCCACAAAATCTGGATTTATCACTTGGGGTACGATCGAGGGACCGAAGTCTCGAAGGTCGCACCGGTTACCACACAAGAACGGAGAAACGGCCGGTCACCAACGTAACGTAACGTAACGCGACGAAACGTAACGCGACGCGACGACGCAACGAAGCACCTTCCGTCCGACGGGCCAGTTGAATTCGTCGCGCGTGCACCACCGGTTTGTCGCAGCACTTCGTGAGACCGACGACGATTTGCAATGTTAATACCGGACCGGACCTCGCGAACACCGCGCTGCAGGGTATAACGACGTCGACCGGCTGGCTCTTAGGCACTGGGTACACCTGGCTGAGGCCGCGGCGCACGACTCTTCCTCGACCGAACCGGAGAGAAGGGGGAGGGGGCACTGGGACTGCTGCCGGTTAAGGAGGACAGAAACGGTACGCACAATTCGATCGCAGCTACGACACCATTGAAAACAAGCCAACCTCTTTCTCTGCCGTCTACCTCTTCCT
>SMSR01014557.1:43563-115581 GCA_019453355.1 Ceratina japonica | reverse complement strand
CCCCCCTGTGTTCCTCGTCTCCTGTCTTGTCCCCTTGTCCATCGCCTCCGCCCGAATTCTTCCCCCATTCCGCTACTTCCTCGTATTCCTATCGGGAGCACGCTCTGCCACCTACCTGTCCCCCGCCCCCGCCGACTCCCCCTGCCCTGTTCGCCGGTCGGCGGGTACCGATAGACCTCGATTTCGTTCACGTATTTCCAACCGATCGGGTGAAATTCTATTCTTAGTCGAGAGCAACGGTTTTTGGGTCCCACCGACACTTGACGTAACCGTAGCCTCGGGGCACCCACGAATTCCACCGTTCGAGCGGTCGTTCGACCCGGCTCCGAAACGCGCTCGGGACTCAACCGGTCGCTGCCCCGATCGATCGACCAAAATTTTGTGGTTCGCGTGGTCGTACATATTCCGTCCCCAAATGAACGACATTAATAAACATTCGTAGCGAGATTCCGTGGAACAAATAGGAAGGTAACGCAAACACGCTCGCGAGAATGTGTGATGACTGAAATTAGATCACAATTTCATTTTCAATTTTCCATTTTGTACGCAACATTAGAAATTGCAAGGCTATTGAGACTGCTCGGCGATTGATTGACGCAAGTGTGCCGAGCCGAGACACGCGGACGTAGATTTGAAACGCACGTCTCGGTAGCCCAGATATAAAAACTATAACGAAAGAGGTATAAAGATACGTGTATAATGTGTGCGGAGTAACAGGTAACGGGAAAAACAATTAAGTCGCCTGGTGTTTGATTACGTGTCGAAATACACACGCGCATAGCTCCGGCGGCTGGGTTGTACGACGGATTCGCGTGTGTATGAAAAGCGGAGACGTTTCGCAGTAAATAAATGAAATGGAACCGAGATCCATCAGGATCAGGAACTGTCATTAACTGATGGTTGACCCAGAATTTCGAGTAAATGTTGCGTGCCGAATAAATGATAATTACCGAGCCAAGGTTGTACGCATATAGACTAGAGCGGGCGAGGAATGTGCGAAACAGAGGGGGTGACGAGGGGGACGGGGGAAGAATGAAGGGGAACAGGAAAAGCCGCGGATCCCAAAGAGAGCAAAATCGGGTGCACGTGTGAACAGTGCGACCTAAGCGGGCGTCGGTGTCCCTCTGAACATATAGTCGGTCGATTCACGCGGTGCTTAGGTAGAGGCTGTTCGACGTGGAGGAAGAAGAAGAAGAAGCGAAACGAGCACCGCGGCGGGCAGCGCCGGTGAGAAAGAAAGGGAAGAGAAAGAGCGAGGAACAAGGGAAAGAGAGACGTGGCACTCGTACCAGGTGCCTATACCATCGCGTCACCATGCTGGAATAACGGTGCCTGGATGTCTCATCGGGTTCAATCGCAATCGGTAATCTTCCGCCGCGGAATTTCGCCGAGGAAACGACCGTTTTGTCGTCGCAGTCGTCCTCCTCGATTTACGAGCGGCCGCGGTTCGACCGCCCTTGACTACCGATCGACCCAATGGCCCCCTGGCCGTGTCATGTTCGTTCCCCGTCCTCTAAATCAGCTCCGACTGCATACGGCCACGCATGCTGCGCTCAAATTGCTTTTTAATCATTGTCTCCTGCCCCAGTCTTTCTTATTTGTTATCTCAATCGATATCAGTGTGAAATTAGTGTAATTGCACGTTAGGAACATGTTAAACGCAGGCGGAAGAAAAACAAATTGTCAAGAAATGAAATTACTGTCATTTATAATATTCCTCTAAAAAATGACGAGTTATAAAAAATCTCAAGTTCTGTTTTCTTTTTTTCATTGTAAAAATAGCAGCTTGCTCTCCGGGTGGCATGAAATTTTTAATAGATTATCTTTTTACACTTCCAATAATTTACGAGTGATTTGCATTAAAGGATTAAGAATGATGTTCCCAATGTAGGTAACCTGACACAAGCCTGTCTTGCTTTTGTTAGCGTCATTTACAAAACAGTAAATTTGCATAAGCATTCGCGGTTTAATAATACTCACGGTGTCGCTATATCGAGCAGAACGTTATCAGATATGACAAAATAGTATCGAGGAAGATTTACATATATATTTATATCGTATTTCACTTATTCATATAATTGGATAAACTCGTTTGACCAGAAGTTTAAACCCGTAGAACGAGTTGAAAGCTTACCTATACGATAATGATGTAAATGTTACGAAATTACAAATATTATTGAAAGTGAGTCGCGTTAACATCCTATACAAAACACGGACTTTTTGTGCCGTTAACTTAACCGTTGAAAAACAGCAATTTAATCCGTACTTAATGCTTTTATCCCCCACACCTCGCGTAAATACAACGCGGAGGATTTTCGATTATGTTTCACCTCGTAAATCGGCAACTGTTTAAAAACCGATTCCCACGTTACACCTACACGTTTACGTATTTCGGTCCAATCGACCGGAGGATATCAACAGGGTAAATAAGATACCGTAATACTTGGCCATGTAAATGGGTTACGGGTATTCAAAGTACAGGCCAATTGATATTCGTGCTGGTCGCTAATACGATCGGATTATTTTAGTGGCCGCAAAACACAGACTGTATCGACCAATATGTGCCGCGGTGCCTTCCCGCTAACTGAATCGAATAGACGTCGCTGGTTCCGAATGGGAATTGTACTGTTAGATACCCGTAATGGATTTAGAACGGGTCAATTAAAAATCTTGACCACCTACCGGGCCCGTTGTTGGCTGCGATTCGACAGCGATTTTTAAAGCCTCGTACTTACTATGTCATCGACTCTCACGTAAAACCAATAAACCCAGATTAACCAAATACATATTTAAATCGACGCCAAACGAAATACATGCAATAAATGGCCAATAAATTTGTGCAAATTCATTTATGTGATAATAAATATTGTATTAAGTGATACAGAATTATGAATGAAATCTTCAATGGAGCGGCCTGTCCAATCTTAATATTAGGACTGTCAGGGTGATTCGAACACCTGCTATATTATGTAACCGAAGGCGCGCTTTTAATTTACTAGCTCGGGCGACGTAATTTATCGTCGGTCGGCGGCGTGGCGCGGCGCTGTGTGGCGCGGCGTAACCATGATTCCGATGCCCATGCGAGAGCGCGGAACAAACGAAACGTACGAATCCACTGGTGCGAACATTTAACGGGCACGCGACTTATCGCATAACGGCGTAAGGCCGTTCTCGATACTGGTTCTCGGTCAAGCGGATTCTCAAAGTTATGCAGAAGGTTACAACAAGAGTGTGCTCGAACGTGGCTCCTTGTCCGTGATGTACGCTCTCTCCTCCTCGGATCTCGCGAAATTTATAGACGTTGCTCGCGTCGTAAAGAAAGTCTTTCCATGCTGATTTAATTCGTACCACTTTATCGCGCGAAACGGAGAAGGAGGATCCTCTCTCGCAGCGCGGCGCGCTCGGCTCTCTCTCCGTTACGCGGCGGGAGACGACTTAAATTGCTAAACGTTATCATCCGATCCTGTCGTCTACGACGTCGGGGAACAAAGTTACTCGTGACTTCTTTGCCGATCCCTTCGGAAACTTTTATTCTCGTTCCGCCGGCCGGCCCGGTCACTTGTTCTCTCGGCGAATTCGTCCTCCTTTCACGATCGCCGGGGTCTTAAGGTCAATTCAACTCCCGTCCCCCGGCGTTGTCCTCGAAAAATATGACGCATTACCGCGGTTATCTGCGCTGTGTGCGCGCGCGCGCGCGCTCGCCGAAATTACGCGTCCCGGAATTTTTATGCAGATCCCTCGGCCGACCGGATCGGCGACCTACAAACTCCGATCGTAATTCAAATTCATGGGGTCAAAATTAAGAACGCTAACTGTTCCACAACGTTAATTGCGAACGTATGATAATACTTGTCTGTCTTGTTCACAAATCTCAGCATTCGCCAAAAGTTCAGACAAAAATGATTTTAAAAAATATAGAATCATACGCTTAAATTCGTGGACTTCTAAAAATTGACGTCCTATTTTGAAACGCGTTTCCTAACACTTGACGAATTACNCGACCTACAAACTCCGATCGTAATTCAAATTCATGGGGTCAAAATTAAGAACGCTAACTGTTCCACAACGTTAATTGCGAACGTATGATAATACTTGTCTGTCTTGTTCACAAATCTCAGCATTCGCCAAAAGTTCAGACAAAAATGATTTTAAAAAATATAGAATCATACGCTTAAATTCGTGGACTTCTAAAAATTGACGTCCTATTTTGAAACGCGAATTCCGAATTCTTGACGAATTATGGGATTTCATTCACAAAGACACGTCGTAAAAATGTGTGAAAGCCAATTCCATTAGTACTAGAAGTGATACGATCACTTATCCCGAACGTCATTGATATTACATATACTCGGGGATGTAACGCGATCAAATGAATGTGCAGCATTATTGCTCCATATCGTAACGATTCCGAAGCGGTCGTTTTAAACCGATAGAGGTCTTTGAGGAGCGGTGAGAGCGGCATTGGCATCGGCATCGGCATCGGCAGCACCGGTTTCCAGGCTGCTGCTGCCGGTGATCGGCGATCGCGGAGCGGAATCGAGCGGAGCCTCCGTTAATGGTACGTTCCGTGCGGGTTCGACGCGCTGCGCTGTGCGTCGACCAGGAAAATGTGAGGAGTCGGATAACCAGGAAACTGGTTTATGCGTGGTTACGCTCCGCGCCTCTAAGTGGCTACCCACTACCATCTATAGATACTACACGTTCACGGATACTGTTAGAGAGAGACACTTAGGAGGGGATTGGCTGGAACGAAATAAAGCCGGACCGGCCATTAGATGGAACAGTGGCGAACGATAGGGACAGAGGAAAGAAGCGGTTACCTTGGCGTGCACGTAGAGTCTGCGATCACGAACGCGTCAAGGCGGCGCGGCGGTGCTGCACGGCCGTGGTGGGATGATTGAGCCGGGAGGATGAAGCCGAAGGAAAATAGTGTATAGAATTTCGAGAAGAGGCTATTTGCTTCTACACGATCCCGTGTATTTCGCAATCAGCCGTCCTGACTGCTGATGGATTCGGTGGGAGGAGGAGGAGGAGGACGGGTAGCGGACGGGACGGGATAGATAAAGCGTGCTAAAGTAATGTGGTAATTAAACTTTGGTCGTATTACACCGGGGCTACACCCCCCGGCGGCCCTCCGCCCCGGAGCGCGCGCGCGCACCCCCCAACTTGGCCCCGGCTCGATTCCTCACGCGTCCTCCGCGAGAATGTCGTGGCGAGATTGATAGTGGTCCAACGTCTCGTATCCCCGGCTTCCCAGCCTCCTTTCCTCTCTCGGTCCACCTTGCTCGCCCGCCACCCGACTCCTTCGTTGTCCTACTCAGCCTGTACGGCCTGTCGTAGCTTTTCTGGTTTTACTGTCCCTCGAAGAAACCAGTGGCTGTTATCGCGACGGTACAGGAGAGGTGGCGTGTTGCGACTCGTGCGTTTAATCGCGATAAAAGATCTTGTCACGGGCCACGGAACGGCATTACGATCCGTAAGCTCGAGTCTCTATCGGCCGCGAGAACGCTTTATTTGCATAAAGGTTAGAGCGCGTACTACCCACTGTTGTTGCCTTCTCATAACTTCTTTATTTTTCACCGTGTTACCGCCACCCCCCTCCATCCCCCCGCCGGGCCGTCGGACCCCCGGTCCGTGCCTCTCTTTCAACGACCGTTGTCGGTGACTTTCGATCCGATATGTGGATCATGTATTCGCCATCATTGGATAAGTTTTCTCCGATGCTGCATACCTGTCCGCTCGGTGTCCACAGCGCGCGCGCTTCTTGCGCCCGAGCGACCGACGCTCTTGAATAAATACAACCACCTTTCCTGTATAAGTACGTAGCCGCGGACCGTGTAACGTACCAGCACCCCTATCTTACCTATGGATTGCTGCTTCTTGCTATTATCGAATCTCCCATTCAAATAGCCCGGCCTCACCGTAATAATGTTACGTGTTACGCGGGTAGCCATTATCTTTTAACTAGACCCCGACGCGTTGGCCAATTTAGATTTAGACGTTTTTCTTTTATCCACGGCAAATCGGAGACCGTGAAAGTCGCGGCGTAAGTTATTTTTAACAAGTTTTTGCCGAGTTGAACGAGTAGTACGCGCGATGGGAGTTCCGTTCCACTCGGTGGAAGTAGGAAACAATAAGAAAAGTGATACGAAAAAGGATCGGGGGAAGGCGTTCGTACAAGGTCGTGAGACACTCGCGTGTCTGGCGAGCTAACCGCGTATAATGGCGCTGCCGCACTCTGATTGTCATTACCGTTGCTTTCCACGTTCATCAGCCCCGTGCTTGCACAACACCGCGTAGGTTTACCACGCTAGCTGATAGCCGCTCCAGGAAAGCGTAAATAGGAGACCACTGGTAGAGACAATATAGAGCTGCTTCCTCCCCCCCCCCTCCGCCCGCGGTTCCCCCTTCGCGCGAATCGTATTCGTATGTTCGTTTTGAAAACCACCTTCCTGTTCACCCACGACGTTTGAAACGGTTACTCAGCCGTCCCGTTTCGCGAAATCCCGGCAACACGAACGTAATTAAAGGAGAAGTGAGTACCGTAGAACAAAACCGTGTTGTATGAAGAAAGGCACGGCGACGGAGCACGAGGAGGAGGAGGAGGAGGAGGGGGGAACGAGTGACAATTAACTCACCTTGCGTACAATCGATAACCTCGACGAAGCTCACCGGATCGTCGAACGTAAATCTCGTCGAGGAAAGACGACGACAACTACGACCACCACCAAGAACCGTCGCTCCGGTACCATCACCGTCGATCCACCACCACCATAGCCCGCCCGCTCTACCTACAACTAGTAGCACTTCCTCGATCGTGCAGAACCTACGTTCCCTACGCTCGATTTACCAAACCGCTCAGTCACCGGGTCCCATCCTTTAGTTAACCGGCGGTGGTTGCGCGAGCTTCCAAGGGAATCAACCCCCTGCCGACGCCGGCTTGCGCTCCTTCCACCAGGGTAGCGGTGCGCTTTCCGCCTCCTCGGAAACTTTTCCACGACTCGTGTCGTCGCGACGCGACGAGACTAACAGTTCTCGTCCCGGTAAAACCTTATTACTTTAAGGTCCATGCACTGTTAAAGAACGGGTCGCTTAGAGCTCCGCGACTTTCAATTACTACTTGCAAACTGCGAGTTGAACTTTTAATCAAAAGTTTCACTGTATCGGGCGACAGACGCAATTGGACGAGTTATTAATTTCCTTCGCCTACTTCCCGAGTGCGTAGAATTCTTACGGAAACTATTTGTTCCAGAAACCTGTATATAACAGAGGAGTATAGTTTGCGTTTTAGTATCAGCCGCGGTCAACCCTCCGTCGGATAATTAATTATTTATTATGCAGCCGCCGCCACCGCGCGAATTCTTGCATATTCATTGAAAATTGCGAATAGTTAATAGGAGAGATTTTCAACCGTATCACCGTTAACAGTGTTGCGAGTGCGCGCGGAAAAATTATAATCCTGCGGAATTGGTGCAAGTAAATAAGAACAATATGCATGGAAATTATGTATGCATCGAATGTTTTGTAGCGCGAGTAATTATAATAGAAGTTCGTTTTAATAACGGGCATCAATCAAATTACGGAAAGTAAGTGGCGTTGCTCGGAAAGTGAAGGAAAGAGAGATGAAAGTGCATTTCGCCTTGGGCTAGCTACGAGAGTCATCAATTCACTCTCATTAAGACTATTTGTTGTTACCTGCGACTTGTTAGTTACGGGAATAGTGAAAGTATTTTTTCCCTTTTTCCGCCGATAAGTAATAATCTATTCACCCACGCGCATTCATTTAGCGTTAATGGATTTCCTTTTGTTTAGCGGAGAAAATTCTCAAATTTTTTTATTTCACGTTTCAATCCGTCGAGCATCGCTTTGAGACCAAAATTATAATCGACGTTCATTGCGTATTTCCATTAAATGAGACTGTCGTGGTGAATTAATATTTCGCAAAATCCCTCCAATATTTATAACTAAAATTGCGTGTAATGTGTAATAGAATAATTTTATGACAACTTGATTTAATGAATAATAGGTGAATACACACTTCAAATTGGCGTGCGCCTATATTGACCGAATAATAATGCAACCATATTGCGTAAAGCGTTATTAAACATTGTTCATTGATTACGGTATGAGGCGGAGAATCTCTTTGATCGCGCGACATTCATATGTCCGAACTAATGGAAAATTGTTGGGTTTAATATCGCCGATGGTGACCGTATTTCACTCACGCATTTCAATGCCCGTTGTTGCTCGCCCTTGCTAGACAGAATTAGAAATTTGCGAAATAATTACAGGTTACCGATACTACGTAATTTCATATTGAAATTCGGGTCATTCAAGTGCACGCATAGCTAAATGATAATGAATTTCTGTAATCCTATTACGGTAACTGACAATTATTATTGATTCCCTTAATTACTGATAAGGTTTATTGGAATGTGTGAATTTCATTGTAATTTCTATATTCCTAGAAATACTCTTTTTTAGATTCTCATTCAGTTTTAAAGTTCAGATTTTAATGGCTGAACTAGCGCAAATATTTTACAGAACTCGTTTTATTGTTGTAATACATATTCTGGATGGAGATGGGTTAGAAATTATCTTCCTCGTTCGATCACGATCGCGTCGGGAGCAGATATATTCAAGAGGCGAGAGTACGTTCGAGGACTGAATAATTTATTAATTTCCCTTTTCCCTTCACGGCTCTCAGACGGCCCATTCAATTTTACTCGATAAGCACGAACGGGATCCGGGTTCCTAGACAGTCTGTCTGTTTCGCGAAAGCTTATCGATATCTGTGTAAAAATTAATTTACCAATGAATTTTATACAAGAAAGAAGTAACGAAAGTTGTACCCCGTTTTATTATCCATTTCTTATTAGACGCTATAATCCGAGTGTATCATCGTAAGACTTTTGTGAGACAGACCAGTACTCGAGCGCGGTCAATAGGTTCTCCATTTATCTTAGAATGTTCTATTCAGCAGAAAAGTACGCACGGCCACATGACTGCCATATAAATATCTCCATGCAATTTTGCGTAATGATAGTCGTCCCGACGCGGCGATGTCACGCGGAAGCAAATCTGACCGTGTTTGCTCTCCTGTATAAACCGCAGATAGTAATTTTGTTCCCTCACAAAGAAATTTCTAACCGTGTATACATTGCTTGCTTTCCTCTCTGTTTTTTAACAGACATTCAGCTAACATCTCGACGTTATCCTCGCGTTTTCTCTCGCTATTCTTGTTTGTCTTGGGAGGTACTAAGAATTTTCTGTGAGCTCCGTAATTTTTGAGAAAATTAACATTGTGCGTCGGTAACAGTTATTGTACCGTAACAGTAAACCGTTTTTACGTGAGAACTTTCATTTATGCGAATTTTACATTAGCCACGATATTTCCTTCCGCGTGGCGGCGATTATTACATCATCTGCGGTTATGTATCTAATTCTAAATCATGATATACATTCTTATTTCCCATTTCCCTGGTCGCATCTACGATTTATGCTACGCCTATGCGCCGAGATTATAGTAATGATTATATATTACCGGTATTGCGTGATTATAGCAATTTCACTGGTTCTGTAAATTAATAAAGGGTCAGTTAAATCAGCATTACACATTCTATGGGGCGTAATGATCGCAAGAACCTGAGCGCGGCCCGGAATCCTCGCGTCGCCACCCAATAAATAATTCGTCCTTCGAGTCACTTAATCCAATTAGCGCAACGATTGAATAAATAAGAATCACGGCTAAATCCGTGATAATCTGAAGAAACTAATAGAAAGTATACAAATTTATAGTACAAAATTCACGTAACCTTTACATAAATTTTATTCAATTCAGAACTTGCTGTCTACCTATTTCCACCTTCGGCAATGTTTCATTTCCTCGCCATACCTTGTATTTGTTTTAACTCTCGCGCACAAATGAATGATAGATTCATTTATTTGCTCGGAAACAGAAATGGCAGGATAAATTGTTGAAACGGCCCCGGCTGCGCTTCACGTTTCACCGATAAGCAGGCGTCTAATATTTTTATTTGAAAAAGTCGTCGAAGATCCGATCGGCGTGTATAAACAAGGGGCCGTTGAAGCGATTCGTGTCCGAGGTGCGCGCGAATCGATAAGTAATAGAAGAATCCGCGATAATCCAATTTACGGGACGGTTCTGATTAAACGAACAAGATAGAACACGAAGGGATTGAGGTAAGAATCAGGTGGAGGAGAGATTGCCGGACCACTCGGGGCAACGTTATGGTATTCGAAGCACGTGTACTCGCCACTTTAACGTCGCGACTTACCGCGGTGACATTTTTATCCTGCGTCTGCTATCTCTGGCCGCGCCACGCCGACTGCCGACGCAATCTCTTATCATAATTCAAATTTCATCAAAGGAAATGGGTGGGTCTCTTCCGTGGAACAGTCATAGATAAGCCGAACGCGCGGCACCGTCGATTTTATTCCTGAATACGTATTTGCACTATCATCTGTCTTCAGTTCTGATTCAAATGTACATTTCACGATCTCCGTAAAAGATGATCAGTGCGATGCAACGTACTGTGAACGCGAGACATTAATTCTTGTCAGAAAAAATTACATACATTTTTGGTCCTTAATACAAAGTAATGATCTTTCATTAGGAACACGCGGAAAAATGACGATATAAAAGAGGAACGTTTCGAATGCAACGGAGATCTAATATATCACTGATATCGGTAATTGTCGGAGTACTTGTGAACGGCTGTACACAGAGCCGGTACGTGTGGCCTTTCTTCTAAGCCATCAAGTCCGATCGGTGGACGAGCGAGAGCAAATTCGCTGGCGGTGATTAAACCCCGACGATTGATCGTCTATCATCGCTGTTGGCCCGTCAATTCGACTGGTATGCGGACACGATCGGTTCTATCGTCGTCGCGAGGTTAAACGTTTCCCAGAGGCAAATGTGCGTGCCCGTGGTTCTGGCCGTTCCCCACGTTGCTGCACGTTCGTTAAGGTTAAAGAAGACGGGAGAAGAAGAAAAAAAGAAGCGGGGAAAAAGGGAAGACGCTGCCCGTCCCTGGCCGGGTCATAACGATCAGTCAACGAGACATAAGCGAAGATTAGTCATCGTGTGTGCACTGCACGCGGTAGCCTAGCTAAATGCGCGGCGTGTAGGCACCCTTCGTTATAACGACAGTTCTGCCGCGAGACTGGCTAATTACGCGCGCGTATAAGGCGACGGTGTTACGCACAATATATTTGCGGTGCCTAATCGACGGCGCATGAATTTTCTACGACAAAAAATGACCCCTATTAAAACCCCGGAGGAAATTTTCTATGATTCTGCTATCTGAGCTTGCTCAATTCTTTCTTGGCCCTCCAATTGCGTACTCCAAGCGCGTCTCGTCTATCTCGTACAGTTGAGAGTTTCAGTCATCGAACGGTGACATAGATTTGATTAAGATACGAAGATGAGTGGAGGTTTTACTTTCGCTGTACGTCGAAGGATCCTGTGACTCTGAGCCGAACGCCCTGGTCGAAAGATTTCGTCGAGGAAATTGATTCGCAACGCACGAAGACGCGAGACAGGAAGAAGTCGCTAGATCGTATTTATGATAATAGTAAACAAGGCAGCCATCCTCTTTGTGTCCGTTACTTTCCGCTCGAGAACCCGCGGACGATATCACGCGAAATCGCTGCTGAAGTTTATATTAAAGGATTCCGAATGAAATCATACGCTGGGAGCGACCGCTTTACGTGCACATAAATATGTAAATTCCTAATAATACAGGATATTGGCAGAACTAGTTAGGCGGCCGGTAATCGTTGAAATCGAACGACGGGGGGGCAGAGGGGAGGGGGCAGCGTATCGGCGCTGGTTCCATAACGCGGTAAATAGGTACGCGCGCAGTGCATTTACGAAGGAAAGAACTGCCCAAGGTTCCCGAAGCTTATAATAGAAGTTACACCGTTTCTATCGACGGATTAGTACGGCTCGATTCTTCACGGCGAATTAAATGGAAGTATCAAACATCAACGCTCGTACGTTTATCTCCCAGCAGTGAATTTATTTTTTGGTCGAGAGCAAACGTCTAAGCTACTTTCCTTTAATCCGTTTCACTTTCCGCTCGTTCATTCTTAAATCTGTTACGTGCAACGATCAGGGAAGGAATTATTTAATATAAGATGAATAAGAATACCAATACCTTTCATGTGCTTGCTTCACAAAAAATTATGCAGAAACGTAATCGTACGAGTAGGTTTAGATTCGTAAAAGCTAACGAAACTGATTTGATCTGGTTTCTCATATTACGAATATAGGTGTAACGAATTAAGAAGACTGTCTGTCCGTTCGGTAGCGGAGGAAATCCATTTGCGATACGAGACGGAACCGATTCGCGCTGTCATTAAGCGATCACCGATATCGTCGAGGCCGCTATAAAAATGATCATAGTTTCCACGGAATACGGGATCGGGACGCGCGCGCGGGCTCTTCGAGGATCTCGAAACCACCTGTAATAAGGAAGTCGAGCAGATTCACCGTCGTTAAATCGATAATATCCCGTGAGACGAGAACGCGGCTCGAGCGCGCGGTAACGGAGCCGTCGGCCGAGCCAGAAAAAATTACGATGCCACGCAACGCGTATATACTTAGGCGCGTAAGTACACAGGTTCATTGGCCTAACGCCAAATGTGGGTACCGCGCGTAGTTGCACCGAAATTTAAGCCTCGGGTATTAATGGAACGGCGGATAGCCGACGTCAATAAGGAAGCGCCGGCCAGACGAGGGGGAGAGTCACGCTCCAATGGATCCCGCGGATTGCAATTCGGTAATTCTAATTATCGCGCCGGCGATTAAAATTAGCGCGCTGCTTACCGCCACGATCGCGCGATAGGAAAAACCTCGGCCGGATGCGGGACACAGAAAAAGAAGTCGGTTTTATGCGCGTTATTAAACAGGATCCTTTTCGCGTGACCGTAGCCGCGCGCGGTTCTTAATTAACAACCGGCGGTACGATGAAACTCGGCACGGCGATGACGAGATAATCTGAAGTGTGCGTAGGACGGCGAGTATAATACCTAATGTCGCATTCTACTTACGACTGTCAGAAAAACGGCCACTTGCGTCGACGTAGAGGCCGATAAAGACTGTAATAATCCAGATTCTGAAGACGTGCACCGTCCGTTAATTTCAGATAAAATAGAATGCATTGGAAACGATCGTTCCGCTATGCGGGAATTTTATTAGCCCGACGCGTTCGTCTCTTCGCTTAATTCGCGCGCGTCGGCTTCCCTTGTATCAGCCATGCAGACGGTCTAAATTATTGTCACCTCNCAGAGGGGAGGGGGCAGCGTATCGGCGCTGGTTCCATAACGCGGTAAATAGGTACGCGCGCAGTGCATTTACGAAGGAAAGAACTGCCCAAGGTTCCCGAAGCTTATAATAGAAGTTACACCGTTTCTATCGACGGATTAGTACGGCTCGATTCTTCACGGCGAATTAAATGGAAGTATCAAACATCAACGCTCGTACGTTTATCTCCCAGCAGTGAATTTATTTTTTGGTCGAGAGCAAACGTCTAAGCTACTTTCCTTTAATCCGTTTCACTTTCCGCTCGTTCATTCTTAAATCTGTTACGTGCAACGATCAGGGAAGGAATTATTTAATATAAGATGAATAAGAATACCAATACCTTTCATGTGCTTGCTTCACAAAAAATTATGCAGAAACGTAATCGTACGAGTAGGTTTAGATTCGTAAAAGCTAACGAAACTGATTTGATCTGGTTTCTCATATTACGAATATAGGTGTAACGAATTAAGAAGACTGTCTGTCCGTTCGGTAGCGGAGGAAATCCATTTGCGATACGAGACGGAACCGATTCGCGCTGTCATTAAGCGATCACCGATATCGTCGACGCCGCTATAAAAATGATCATAGTTTCCACGGAATACGGGATCGGGACGCGCGCGCGGGCTCTTCGAGGATCTCGAAACCACCTGTAATAAGGAAGTCGAGCAGATTCACCGTCGTTAAATCGATAATATCCCGTGAGACGAGAACGCGGCTCGAGCGCGCGGTAACGGAGCCGTCGGCCGAGCCAGAAAAAATTACGATGCCACGCAACGCGTATATACTTAGGCGCGTAAGTACACAGGTTCATTGGCCTAACGCCAAATGTGGGTACCGCGCGTAGTTGCACCGAAATTTAAGCCTCGGGTATTAATGGAACGGCGGATAGCCGACGTCAATAAGGAAGCGCCGGCCAGACGAGGGGGAGAGTCACGCTCCAATGGATCCCGCGGATTGCAATTCGGTAATTCTAATTATCGCGCCGGCGATTAAAATTAGCGCGCTGCTTACCGCCACGATCGCGCGATAGGAAAAACCTCGGCCGGATGCGGGACACAGAAAAAGAAGTCGGTTTTATGCGCGTTATTAAACAGGATCCTTTTCGCGTGACCGTAGCCGCGCGCGGTTCTTAATTAACAACCGGCGGTACGATGAAACTCGGCACGGCGATGACGAGATAATCTGAAGTGTGCGTAGGACGGCGAGTATAATACCTAATGTCGCATTCTACTTACGACTGTCAGAAAAACGGCCACTTGCGTCGACGTAGAGGCCGATAAAGACTGTAATAATCCAGATTCTGAAGACGTGCACCGTCCGTTAATTTCAGATAAAATAGAATGCATTGGAAACGATCGTTCCGCTATGCGGGAATTTTATTAGCCCGACGCGTTCGTCTCTTCGCTTAATTCGCGCGCGTCGGCTTCCCTTGTATCAGCCATGCAGACGGTCTAAATTATTGTCACCTCGGCTTATTAGACGTCGACTTTTTGAAAAATATCGTCGACGTTCTCGCGGGAGAAGCTCGGCTCGTGTAATAGAGACAGATCCCGGAGAGTTTTGCCGAGCGGAAATTATATTTTCACGTCGGGCAACACAACGGGCCGCGCCGCCGCCGCCGCGGCTCGTCTATGCACGTGTTCCGCGGGAGGCACGTTCACACGCTCACGTGCGAATAATTCTCATTGCCGTTGAAACGCCGATATATCATTCGCGAAAGTTTTATTGCGCCTACCGCGGAGACAGATCGCCGCGCCGCTTGTACACACGCGCTTACTTTCGCGAGCCGACGACGACGAAGCCGCGCTGTTACTTTCGTTGTTCCGGCCTACGAACCGAGATGGGTATCTGGCCGATCGTCCATCCGCGTTCTCCGCCCGAGAAAACCAGACCGGCTTCAAGGATTGCTGCCTCAGAATTCTCGCCGCGTAGATAGTTAGCGAAACTGATTAATAAATGAAATAATAATTGGTGGAATTTTTTTTTTAATGAGATTCTCTGACGCTAAAAAATTATTTAATATCGTGGCTAACTTCATGATAGAATCATGAAACGCCGGAAGGTGTTATACATTTGCGCACGGCGTATCCAAAGAGAAAATCGCTGTTTTAATGTGACATTTTGCGCTAATGGGCACCGCGCAAAAGAGATCAAAAATAAAGAAGCGGAGAAGGGAACAGAGCGAGAGAGAGAGGAAGAGAGAGAGAGAGGAAGACTGCACGTTGTATACGTGCGTGGATAACGATTTACCCGCGACGAGTGACTTTTACTCTGGGATAACGCGTCGTTCTACGCGGATCTACTTTATATATTCATTGTATTCCGTGCTCTATTCTATTCCGTTTTCTTCTATTCTATTCCATTTCGGTCCGGAGTCGTTCTTTGTACTCGGTACGTCCCTCCTGACCGTATTAGGAAATTACGTAACTCACAAGGCGCCATCAGCGCTCGTGCGGATGCAAACGACCAGCTGTAACTTCGTTACCTGCGAGAGCACGCCGATGCAATTCGTAAGAATTTCTTCCTGTTTTCCCTTTTTTCGTCGTCCACTTTTTTATCCGGCTCCCCGTGCAAAACTCCGCGCGATTTCCTCGCCTTTGTCCGCCCGTAATTAAGTCAAAAGATCTCGCCCTAAGAGGTTGACTCGTTTCGCGGTTCCTCAGTTGGCTCGGGCCGCGTCGTCGCCCCCGAGAAAAAGAGTTTCCCTTCGGCCCGCCCCCTGCCTGCCTACCTGGGCCAAGATTTAAGGCGGGTAATCAGGAGTAAAAGAAAATCAGTGTCTTAGCATGACAATGCGCCGGGTTTCGCCTCTAATGGGTTACAAGACTGCCCGGATGAATAAAAACTATCCCTGGGCGCGCCGCCGCTGGAAATTTTCATAAAACAACACCGTCGGTATTAATCAAGCCTCCTTTCTGCCCTTTCTACGATTCAGCCATTGTCGGTTAATGCGCAGCAGAAATTGAAATCGAAAGCGGAAGCCCCATTTCACGGAATTATACAAATATTTTTTTCTCACGTAATTTCCGTGTTGTACATGCGTTATAAAATATACATCGCGAGGTACGTGAGTGCTAACTAATGGCAGTGAAAATTCGCGTTCGCCAATTCGTGCGCGCAAATACGTCAGTAAATAAAGAATCGAGGAGGCATCGTACCGGTTCGGAATCGAACATCCAAATTGCAATCGCGCGAAAACAGGATCTCCAATTTTCGTTTTCAGGCCAATTCCCAAGTTCGAATTACCGGTAATAAACGTCAAGGGGGTTACGTTACGAAGAGACAATGAGAACAGCGCTGGCGAACACGAGGCTCGCTCTTGTTACCAACAACTACAAGAGCCGTGTTTTCGTCTCATTTGCCGCGTATAAGTGACCGATAAGTAAGCGGTGAAATTACACGAATCCGCAGTCGAACGGATATAACGTCGTACAATTTACGTCTACCGTTCACGCACACACAAGTCGTTTGAGATTATGACTCGCATAACAGTCTCTCTCATAATAGAATTGATTCCTATAGCTAATAACCCAGCGATTAAAAACTGGATTAAGTACATAATCGTGTTCCGTTATACCTTTAATAGTAATATTTATATGAAGTGTTTGCTCGTAGCTTTTAGATGATCCGAGGTCTCTTCTTATAGACTCATTTCTTCGCAGGAAGTTATCGTTTGAATGCTCTTGCANATTAAGTACATAATCGTGTTCCGTTATACCTTTAATAGTAATATTTATATAAAGTGTTTGCTCGTAGCTTTTAGATGATCCGAGGTCTCTTCTTATAGACTCATTTCTTCGCAGGAAGTTATCGTTTGAATGCTCTTGCGTTCCATCTGCAGAAGTCGCATCCAGTTTAGAAGCGAGATACAGAGTGGTAGTATAATTATTATCAAACGGAGGGAGCGATTAAGTGGGGCATCGGGCGTCGCGAAAGAAGTTCTGTAATAATTATGCAGCGAGTTTCCGGGAGATTACGGTAACAAACAGTAACTGGAGTTTTTGCAAACGGCGCGGCGGCGGCGGCGGCGGCCTATATTCCAGTAGGAACTCTCGCGCGGCGGGCGAACATAATTACAGCGGCGGGACGCGTTCCATTGCGGCGAACGATAGTACGGGGACCAACGGAACGGTATACGTCGCGTTACGTGCCTGATATTCGGCTATAGGTATTTGCCACGGCGCGGCTCGGCGCCGCTGCTGGGACGGAACTCTCTGCAAATTAATATTCCCGTAGGTGGCTGAAAATCCTGGCTCTGTATGCGACCCGACCTTCGCGAGCTCGCAGAAATGCGCGCCACGCCCCGCGAGGCAATATCGCGGCCGTGTATTTTGCAATTACGCATAAATACGGTTGCACAAGATTAGAGAGTGAATTAGCGCATTCAATTAACGTTTACTGCCGCGCTGCACCGAGCCCAGGCGTCGCGATGCGAACCGTCGTCGCGCGCTCTCCCAGCGCGCACATCCTCAGTACACACTCGCTCATAAGTCGTAAGACGATTTACTAATGCCCCGGATCTTTCTAAACTGAGATTTCCAATGGACTGGCCCGTCCAACCGAGGAGTTTATTATANTGACCGATAAGTAAGCGGTGAAATTACACGAATCCGCAGTCGAACGGATATAACGTCGTACAATTTACGTCTACCGTTCACGCACACACAAGTCGTTTGAGATTATGACTCGCATAACAGTCTCTCTCATAATAGAATTGATTCCTATAGCTAATAACCCAGCGATTAAAAACTGGATTAAGTACATAATCGTGTTCCGTTATACCTTTAATAGTAATATTTATATGAAGTGTTTGCTCGTAGCTTTTAGATGATCCGAGGTCTCTTCTTATAGACTCATTTCTTCGCAGGAAGTTATCGTTTGAATGCTCTTGCATTCCATCTGCAGAAGTCGCATCCAGTTTAGAAGCGAGATACAGAGTGGTAGTATAATTATTATCAAACGGAGGGAGCGATTAAGTGGGGCATCGGGCGTCGCGAAAGAAGTTCTGTAATAATTATGCAGCGAGTTTCCGGGAGATTACGGTAACAAACAGTAAATAATGTTTTTGCAAACGGCGCGGCGGCGGCGGCGGCGGCCTATATTCCAGTAGGAACTCTCGCGCGGCGGGCGAACATAATTACAGCGGCGGGACGCGTTCCATTGCGGCGAACGATAGTACGGGGACCAACGGAACGGTATACGTCGCGTTACGTGCCTGATATTCGGCTATAGGTATTTGCCACGGCGCGGCTCGGCGCCGCTGCTGGGACGGAACTCTCTGCAAATTAATATTCCCGTAGGTGGCTGAAAATCCTGGCTCTGTATGCGACCCGACCTTCGCGAGCTCGCAGAAATGCGCGCCACGCCCCGCGAGGCAATATCGCGGCCGTGTATTTTGCAATTACGCATAAATACGGTTGCACAAGATTAGAGAGTGAATTAGCGCATTCAATTAACGTTTACTGCCGCGCTGCACCGAGCCCAGGCGTCGCGATGCGAACCGTCGTCGCGCGCTCTCCCAGCGCGCACATCCTCAGTACACACTCGCTCATAAGTCGTAAGACGATTTACTAATGCCCCGGATCTTTCTAAACTGAGATTTCCAATGGACTGGCCCGTCCAACCGAGGAGTTTATTATATTATTTATTTATATTCATGCGATTTTTTTTATAAATAATTCTAAGCGACGTTTATTTCCAGTTTCGAGCGAGGGTATATGTTAGCACGATCGAGTGACATTTATTGCGCTTTTACAGATGAATTATCCTCTGCCATTAATCTTGAATTTTCATCGGGCCTCTCGACAGCCAATAAACGTTTTATCGGAGGCTGGAAAGTGTTTTAAGACTTATGAGGGGGAGTGTACCGGGGTCGGGCCCGGGTGTGTGACACCTATTTCATGGGATTTCTCCGACACCCATTGCCGGTGTTAACCTTACAGCGAGCGAGGCGGTATGGCACCGCAATTCGGCACGATATAAACGCACCATGTGTACTCCCTCGGCTCGAGCTTAGGCTCACAGACGCCGAGGTTACCGGGGAACGAGCTACGATTTAAGAATCGAGATACGCGACACGTACGAGTTATAGCATCGCGTGATTCCACGTACCGTCGAATCTCGATTGCTATTGCTACACTCCAGTTTACCGTTACTCCGGCTCTCCTCTCCCCCGGTATCAATTTTTTCGCCTCTACAATCGTGCGTGCCGGTGTAATGCGATAAACTACTCTAACGAGGTACATTATCCATCGATTCCCTTCTTTTCGGAAGACGTATACCCGCGTAAGTGAATAAGTTCTCGTAGAAGACCGCGACGACGTCCGAGAATGACTGTCCGGTATCTTATTACAGACAAAAACGGAACGTCATTTTTTTAACCTCAATTATTTTTTAACCACTCTTATTTATAGTCGTTAGAATTCTAAAGGGGACGTAATTTGTGTTACGCGAAGAACTTGTTACTTTCCTAACGCTGGTCAAACCCAAAAATATATTCGAATTACAGATTCATGTATTTCAGCTAGATTCCGTCGTAATTCACCGGGAACATTAAATGCAAATCTTGGGAATTCAATTGTAAGAATTCGACAAATATTTAACCCGGAGAAGCCGGCGAATCGCTGAACGTCACGTACCGAAATTTCCCCCGGAATAAATTTATCCCGCAGATCTCGAAATTACGCAAAATTATAGTTCATTATGTCGCAATTTATGCGCGCTCCCATATACGAGCGCGTGCTGCCGATATTTTGCGAAATACGACATCTAATGAGTTGGTACGTCATTGTTAAAATCATTTTAGAAAATCTTCAATTTTCAAAGTGTATTACATGGTTTTTCGCCAAGTAAAAATTTTGAGAACAAGTATCACTGCTCGTACACATGAATGTGTACACAGCACGTGGCAATTAGAATGATTAGATCGTAATAGCTTTAAAACACATACCATCATTCGCGCTAGGTAATTGTTTACTGATTACAGTTTATGAATAATTATTTGATGCCACGGATTGTCCCCCGGTAAATATCAGCGGTGTTTCGCGGAGGTTGTAATATCCGGAAGAAATCACAGTGCTATCTTTGGAACGTGTCGACAACACGAACCTCGGCGAGGCAACGTCCGAGATTATCCCCGTCCCGGCCTCGAATGACGCCGGTTTAATCGAGTCGGAGGTAATCTAATTCGTCCTTTAGAGCCGGTGGCAGCGGCAAGGAAGGAACGAAACCGCCCAGAACGGAGACCGAGCGAGCGGCCAGCCAGCCAGCCAGGCGCCCATCCTCTCGTTTCCCTCTGTTTTCCCTCCTTTTTTCCGCGTCCGTCCAAGGGACACTTTTCTCGCTCGACGGAATAAAATTAAACCGGACGCAAGGAGCGACCGCTAGACCGGCTCCCGAGGGTTTAGCCGGGAACTAATGTCTCCGCGCGCATATGAGGGTTTTAACATTCTTCCCGCTTTTTATCGCCAACCCCTTTTCTCACCTTCCCACGCTTTTCGTACCTTTCAATTACCAAGCTCAAGCCCTTCGACGCTCGTCGATCGTTCTTGCACGTGACGAGCATTTTTATTTTAAGATTCCATACTCCTATGTAAATTAATCACTTCTTACAATTAGCCCCAATAAATTAAGAATCAAACATTGTTCCGCGCTGTTACATTTTTTATCATACTACATTTTAAATACAAAATTCCGGATGTGAAGACGAATTACAGTGACTTCCATTAATATTCGTACACATTTCGAAACGGTATGAAATTGTTAGTATTGGATCAAAGAACTTTATCTTCTCTGGAATTTTAGAGAGGTTAATTTACTATAGAATGTCTAACGAAAAATTTTAAAAACTTGGTTTTTATTGAAATCGGGAAGAAAATAGTAAAGGACATGGTTTTTAACTGTTTTATTAGGGTCTGGAATAAAAATTGGAAGTGTCTCGTTTGCAGATCTAAGTAAGTTATATGCATGTACAAAGTTTCATCACAATCGATCAATATTGCTGTGCGCTATAAGCGATTAGAAATTTAAAAAATCGCAATTCTCCACGACTTTCAATCTACGACTCGGATAAATTGAAGAATTTTTACATGTTTCGATGTGTCTAACTGTTTTATGGTTTCATGGATTATTATGAAACTTTACACATTCATATAACACATTTAGATCTACAAACGGGATGTTTGAAATTTTTGCTAGAGCCTCCAATAAAAAAGTTAAACATCATGATCTGTTCTTTTTTCTTCGAGATTTCGGCGAATAGTAATTTATTTTAACTGTTTGTTAGACATTACATAGTAAACTAAGCCTTTTAAAAGCCCAGAAAAAATTAAGTTAGTTAGCTCCATTTTAAAGAACTTATTCCGTTTTGAAGTGTGTCCGAATATTAATGGAGTCACTGTATGTAATATATGCTAAGTCTATTTCAAACTTAGTGTTTCAGAGAAAAATTTATATAAAATTATATCTCCAATATAAATATATAAAATTGAAAGAATAGTTTGAAGCGCGTCTTTCAAGGTAATAATTTCTTCATACCATGTAACAGCGATGACACTAACACGAAGAATTTATCCTTTCATCCTGTACTGAAAATAGCGTTGGAGGAGAGTTGCGCGAGTGGCGCTATCAACATTTAGCCGGCGCGAGTTTAGTTAATTCGTCGAGTTTAGCGAAAGTTCTTTTTTTTCCACGGCAGCGAATCCCGGTCGGACGGAATAAATGATTATGGTGATTAAATATTCATGTAGAAACCCGTAGCAATTTATTTGGCGGATGCACACGAATCTTTGCCCAGAGGATGTGATTTACGTAGCTCGTATAAGCACGCATTTTCATAAGCCGCGATGTAACCCGGTATAACTATTTAAACCGGCCAGCTTATGGACGGCGTTATTTTTTTCAACCCGTGTACAACTTTTTTAAGCATTCCCGCATCAACAGCTAAATTCCACTCGTGAAAGTATTGGCAATTTACTGGGAGCCACGCGCCAGTAGTTTGCCAATTTGCGTTCCATTTTTATTTGAAATTTCCTGTTAACGAGTTTACAAACGTACAGGCGGATTCGTATAATTGATCTCAAATTAATATCGCTCCGAGGAATATTTTCAATTTTTTAACGAAAAAGCGAAAAAGGTGACTCTGTTTTTAGAAAAGAAAAATCGTTCCCCGCGCAAAGCCATCTCTCTCTGAAAAACTATTCCGTTTTTGCGAGTTACTCTGTTAATTCAATTTCCATCAAATACGAGACGGAAGAGTCGGAAAAGAACTCGGGGGACATCTAATAAATCATTGTAACTGACTTTTCACGTTCAACTGATTAGAATAATTTGTTCACCTAGTGCGCGGGGCCATTCATTGCAGGAGATCGCCGCGATGACGGATCGGTGAATCAAAGTTCGAGCGAGTTTCTTGAAAGTTAGTGCAAGGGACGATCGCCTCGGTCGGTCGCACGCCGCGTCGGGAATACAAATCGAAGCTTTCCAGGGGCGACGTTTTGTGCCGCGGATATAGCCTGTCTGTGAATAGCAAGCCACAAAGCCGTCCATTTCTCCAGGCGGGTTAAATTTCTGCGACTCGGCCGCGCGACGTTGACGAATGCGTCGACCAAAGAAATCATGGCTCGCGTGGCGTGCCGGCCGGACGTGCACGAGCTCAGCTATCGTTTGCATGAAAAACCGCGCTGATCCGCTCCTAAATCCCGCTCCCTGCCCGTTCCCGGCCCAGATCTACTCGTGATACGCTTCCCTGCGAAAGTGGAAACCCTCAGATCGAGCACTCCTGAAGGATAGCTCCCTAATCATGTTTCTCAGCCAGATCAATTTACCCGAATGGAAAAATACAAATTCAAACGGCGAGGCGCACTTTTTCCACATCACGTGCGCGAGCATTTCTTTTAAATTACTTCGAAAGGCGGAATGATATTTAGTTCAGTCATCGGTCAAAGATAATTTATTTGAAAGGAGCTAAAAATCCTGACTCGCAGATTGAAACGAGTTTATTTTTAAACTAAGCTTTGCTGCAGAATCTCGCATAATTAACTTCATGTATATTTTACGAAAAATCTGTATCCACCTTCCCGGGTTTACTGCAAAGTTAAATAACTCTTATTTGAAAGTTTCGCTAATGAACCTTAAGTAAACAATTTTTAATTTTCTACTTAATTGTTAGTAGATATCTTTCTTGAATTAAACGTTACACTTTCAGTGACAAATTAACAGTTAATTATACGAGTCGTATCATTGGTGACGTCATTCGTTTTCCATTAAACGGAAACATCGTTCTGTGCCCGCGTGAATTAGCATAATTTTCCAGAAGCACGGAATTATACCTGGNCGTGCCCGCGTAAATTAGCATAATTTTCCAGAAGCACGGAATTATACCTGGAAAATATACGTCGGTTATCATTTTCTTTTGCAATGCGGTGAATTTAAAAGCTGCGCGGCGATGGTCGCGCGAGTGGCTGACGCCGATAAATCAACGATCGGGTTTTGATTTACGCCGTGAACGCGACTCATTGTCATTTTCAGGATCCACTAGTTTCGCGTGCTCGCCTTGCCCGCGCGCCACCCCGATGATTTACGCTGCCGCAAGTTACGTGTAATCTATTCGATGCGTTCGTTCTTCTTGCATCAATGATTGTGTTTGCATGGACAACATTGTTACCGGGCACGCGCATGCAAAACAGGTTTCGTACGTTCGCGGAAGGAAGATTTACGGGTCGTTCGCATTTAACGTTGCCCTCGAATTTCCACGATCGCTCGCGGACGTCGCGCCCCGGCGTGCAAAAATTCGAAGATTCAATTACAGTTTTCCGTTTCGTTTCGTTACAATCAGGACAGCGCGTTCCCTGACCCCGTTAGCATTCGAAGTCCGATGAAGCTAATCAGTTCCTTTCTCATTCANCGCATTTAACGTTGCCCTCGAATTTCCACGATCGCTCGCGGACGTCGCGCAAAAATTCGAAGATTCAATTACAGTTTTCCGTTTCGTTTCGTTAGAATCAGGACAGCGCGTTCCCTGACCCAGTTAGCATTCGAAGTCCGATGAAGCTAATCAGTTCCTTTCTCATTCGTGGAAAGACGCTGACACTTAGTTTTAATTTTTTCATGTCAATTATTTATATAAAGAGAATAGAATCGAAGCGCGACGCTTCTGAATTTCTGATTGACCGGAATATCGGTGAGAACAGGATTGTTCGGCGTGTAAACAATAATTTAGCGCAACGGTTTCAAGCGTAGATCCGCACGCAATCTGAAAACTGTATCAGACCGAGTTAAAGTGAAGGTTATGTTGCAAATAGTCGAGAAAAAGGAGGGTAAGGGTAATAAAACGTGCGATTGACCGGTTTCCCAGAGTTTCAACCGGTACTCTGCGGCATGTAGATCGCGCGGCGTTGGAATACCGGAAACACGATATTAGTTAACGTCGGATAACACCGAGAACGCGAGAAGAAGACGTTTAACCCATAAACTATGTCACACCCGGACGCATACTCACTTGCTATGCACGTTCCACTAACAATGAGACCGTGAGTGATATGCACGCGGAAATTAATGCGATACTTATACCGAAACATTCCCTCTTCATTACAAACGGAATTATGTCTCTCCTCGTTCAACGACAAAAATAGTCAAATACTCGTCGACTGCATCATTCTTCAATTACGTTTTTCCGGATCTCGCGGTATAGTAATACCACGCGAATCTATCATCGATTGAATAGTGTCCTCGGTAAGAAAATCCGACGTTTCATATGCAGCGGGCTTAATACAATAGACCTCTCCCCGGTTGTTCCCCGCGTACGCGTGCATTGAACACTCGGTTTCCGGTCGATGTAACCGCGTAAACGTCCGCGGTGAACGTATAATGGTGGCGACCTTAGGATTCCTCAAGGGATCGGATAGAAGGAGCGTACACGGAGCGGGCGGCCGGAGCGGTGATATACTCGGATGGTTCGATAAAGTATCCTGGATTGTTTCGCGTGGCAGTCCCGGTGAACGTAACTCAATACCACCTGGACCCTTGTTTCGGGAAACGAACACCGTTCGCGCGTGTATCACCGGGGCCGCGCGCCGTGTGCCCGGCGCTCCGCGTGTGTATTGAGTTGTAACCCGCGAGACGTCAGCTTTCTTCAACCGGTGATATAGAAGCGCTCGCAGCTGCATACTTCATTCCTATATCGAACACTACCCTCTCGGCCCGCGAGAAATTTATCTCCCCCCCGCCTCGGCTGACCCCTTACCAACTTTCTTCCGTCGTCTGGATACCGTCGCCCCGGTATCGACATATCGAGCCCTCTTTACAATCGCATGCTTCCCATTCATGCCACACGACTTGTCATCGCGTTACATAATCTCGCTACAAGGAACGACCCGCCCTTTTCTTTAAGTAGGTTCATCCGGTTAAGGAATTAACAGATAGATTTCCAACAAAAAATTTGATAGTCTATATCAGTATGCCAGGATACCTCAAAAAAATTTTTAAGTCATTTGGATACCTTAATGACGAGATATTAATATAAATATTTTTTACAGTTTTACATGTAGTTATAGGGAGAAGAGTGATTTCCTAGACTTCTATCGCTAATTTATTAGGTATTGAGAGACAGTTTTGAATGAAACTTATGTCATATTAAAGAGAAACATTTAACGAATATTTTAATTGCAAATTTAGGTAGATTGGGTGACTATGAATCGAGAAATATATAAATACAACAAACGAAATCTGCATCTTTCAGCAGTAGATAACCTCCGTTATAAACATGTACAATAGTCAAGCAAGCTCCCCTTTTCTATAACTTGCATTTGACTTGCTATGTACCAGATGAACCTCCTTAAGACGTTGCAATCCCACGTCTACCTCTGATGAATCGGATGAAGTACATTATTATAGGAGGACGATAAAATTGCCATTGATCCACTTCGAAGGATACAGTCTTTTTGTAGATCGGGTCCGGATATTCTTAATGGGAATATTTTTAATCGCTGTTAAGTAGCGAACAGATATCTAAATGTTGACAGGACAACGAGTAGATTAAGATACCGGTGGGGCATAATTCTTTTAGTTAGGGGAACAGGTACGGCGATACATCTGATAACGCGGCCGTTTTATCTAAAGTGATTTATCTAAAGTACGTTGTTATGCCGGCAGACAGTTGAATTATCTATCATTTCTTGGCTTCTTACCCCACGGATCTACGGCCACGATAGGGAACAACTGGAACCTGGACTAAATTGATTAAAATCGTTCTACTCCGCTCTTGCATAAGATTAAAGACTTTGCATATGCGAAAAGTTGAGAAAGAGGTCGGAGGTCGCGTTTGTGAGCACGTTGCCAACTACACGCTGGGGAATACGTATACCCTCTCGCCCGAGATTCTTTTTACGGATATCAACTCGGCAATTACGTGTGGACACATTATAATCTAATATTATACGAATTACTGAATAAAATATTCTGACATCGCGTTCAATTTGCATATTCTCCTCAGTGTTCAATCTATTTACTGATAACGAGTTTCAGAGTTGATAAAACCAGCTTGTATCTAATAATAATCTTCCGGCTATCGAAATATCATCTTGAAACGTAATCTGTTGGCAAGTAAGTTTCGTCTGTCGACGGCAGGCAAAAAGGGGAACGAGAGGATTCCGCGTTTAAACCGGAGCACATTGGCAATCAAGAGTCGCATTGATTTAATGGCGCGTCGTACGTACCTCTGGCCAGTTGAAAACTGAATACATACCGGGTCGAGTGGGTACAACTACCTACCGCTAAACGGATTTCGCCCCGTAATTCAAGCGTTAATATCCCGGGACGCATATTATCGGATAAACGTCTTCGTTGCGCGCAAATCAAAAAGTTTATACAGTAATCTGTAAAACGGGAAAAGTCGGTGACCGACCCGGGTGATAATAACAAAGCTGTTAATCCAGCCGGCGGCCGGGCGAATACCGTGGGAATCCGGTTTAATCGGGTAACCTTTTTTTTTTTCGCGGCTACGTACATTGCTGTTTCTGACACCGGCTGGAAAGCAGCTTGGACGAAAATTAATGGCCGAAACGCGTACGTGTATATACGTACTCCGCCCGCGTACTTATACAATATCGTATAACCGCGAGCTTGTATCAACATAAATTACGTCAGCCGTTTCCACAATTGTGCAAACTTTATAGGATCTCGCGTTATAACTATCCGTTGCCCATAGGCCGAGGACTATCGTTCCGCTCTCGCGGGGAAATTTCGAACTGGCCACGCGTTTATCACGAATTTTCGACAGTCATTTATATCCCCTTATCCGCGACAGAAAGGAATGCGGCCGTTCGTACACCTTGTTTCTCACGCCCTTGCCCCGCGAACGGTACATTGAATATTTATGCAAATACATTTTTCGACTCGCCGGTCGTTAGACCTCATTTTTAACAACGAATTTTGAGTCAGCAGACCCTCGAGCTTTGCGTATAAAACGTGTAGAGTTAGGTTATCTCTGCAGAGGGACATTATCCATGCATTGAACTTTGCTTTTAACAAAACAGGGGAGGCGGTGATAAAAGAATTCTGGGAACACCTGCGATGGAGTTAACGCGCAAGTTGACCGTCTCCGGTAAATGAGTTTTATCTGAAATGAGCTGCGTCCCTGAAAACGAATTACCCACACGCGTGATAAAACAACAACAATAGAACAAACAACGTTCGCCTCTCGTGGATGCATGCGGGTTTTTTAATCGCATTCACGGGTTCCGAGGGAGGAGCGAACTCAATTGGCATGACGCTCCGTCGAATGGACGGTATAGGACGGTTTTTAAAATTAGTCATCTCTGTTGATGCGGCTAAGTTGACGGTCAGAACGAAATTTAGCTTGTAAAATAATAAATAGGGGCATTGAAATCGCGGGACGCGGCGGATGGTAACTACATTCAATCCCGGGAGTTACAACTCACTCGTTAGCGGATAAAAGCACTCGGTGAAATTGCTCGAGACATTTAACGCAATTTCTGAGCAACTTCAGGAGTACCAGTAGCCAAGAATATTTCATCCGGACCCGGCTGAAAGGCGGTCAGCGAGCGAAGTTCACGATATCCCGCCGCGCCGCGATGAAACACTTTTAACTATGCTGCCGCATAATAATGCGGCTTTGTTTATTTTGGTTTTCCATTCGAAATTCTAATTCCGTTTAAACGATAACTCGCCCCCTCTGGCTCCGCGGCCGAGAGCCGAGAAGAAGCGGCTCTTCATAGCCAAAGGGAAGTAGTTAGGACCGGTATTTATTTTTCCACGGGGAAGCGCCAGATTTTCTTCTAGTCCACCCTTTGTGCCTCGTTATTTGCCTTTAATCTTCGACGCCTCCTACACTTTCTTACTCCCTGTTTTCTTAGGACTAACTATATATGTACATTAAATTTAGGATTTTAACGTTGGTTCGACTGCCAAAGTGCCCTAGTCTGTAAGAGAATGGAAACACGTCAAAAAAACTCTGTCAAGAATGATGAATGCGTTATAATACGGACGAACCAGTAAACAGCTTCCAGTCCACAAAAATGGCCGGATAAAAAACTGTTTTCTACGAACATTTTAACGTTATTTTAGAATCCACTTATTTTCATTTACATAATTGTAGTACTAATGAAGAATCGCGAAAAATTGTTGTGTCACGTTCACGTGACGCGATTCGTTTTGTACCATTCATCCATCATCGGACTACAGCTGTTTCGGTTTTGCATAAAATACACAGCCAACCTACGTCAGTACGATTTTCCACGGGGTACGCGTTTCCGCGACGAGACGACGTTTTCATCACTTCCAACAGCGAGCGCCGCCCCGCGCGACTTTTTAGGAGCGTAATATCCGGTTATACATCGGCCTTGATTCAACTGACACCCGAAACTTTTATCTGGGAAATAATTTCGCGGGAAAGTTCCGCGGAAAGTTGTAGGCCCCGCCCGTGGCGCGGCGCGAAGTAACTGTCGCCGCGGGACCGCCGTGGAGGTTCGTTTCCTTCGCATGTTCCGGCTTAGATAAAAGTTTTCCCCGACTGCGTGTAAACTGGCGCGCGGAATCCCGTATATGTGCGTTATCGCGCGATCCTATCGACGCGCATTCTGCCGTGTCGACGATGGAAATCGCGTTGCATCGAACAACCGAACCCGGCTGCATTTCGCGCCCCCGTACTGGAGGAGCGTGTTTTTCTACCGGGGAGGAACGTTAATGGACAGTAACGAATGCTTTCGCCGCTGCGTGCCACGGCGGGCCACTTTCAACGCGCCACCACCGCCGCCGTGAATCAATCTTGTCTCTGCCACGCCTGCAGGAAAAAGAATCTGTTTACCGAATCGATGTCATCTTCGCACTTTTTGCCCCTTGGATAACCACTCTCCTCCCATTCGACCGATAATTAAATAACAAAAGCATGTTCAATATTTACCGTCGAAGAAATACACGTTTTAATAATAAATTAATACGAGCAGCGTTATAAATATTGGAAAATAAATATGTTTATCGGAGAATATTTGCGAGCGAATATTTCTCATGAAAAGAGAAGCAGGTATCCCCCGCAGTGTAAACAGGGGCAAAAATTTTCTGAAAAGTGGCTAACATCGTATACGCAAGAATCGATCCAATCTCTTAACCTTATGCAAACAACTTTTGTACGGGGCACGGCATAATCCGGGAACGATCGAGATCGAGTATATCGAAACGTGGTATTTGGTACTTGAGCCGCGTAAGTTGTATGCAAACACACCTGGATGCTCTTCAGTCTAGACTCCAGACTATGGGTGATGGGATAAAGAAGCTATACACGCTATCAAAACCGTTGCTATATTCCGGGCGGTATCTGAAGGGGACAGTAAATAGCACTTTCTTTTTACCACTAAGAAAGTGATACGATATTAAATAACGATAGCAATAACAGAATATTATTCATTTCATTGAGAATGATCAATTTATAATATACTATTTTAATATACAGGGTGGGACAGTAACTATTACCACCTCAGATATCTTCGAAACTATAAGTGTCACAGAAATATTTGTTGAAGTAAAATTGCACAGTTCGAAGGGGGCCATCCGGTGGGGATAATAGTTTTTTTGCAGGTGGAGGTACTTCGGACATTTGAAGGTCACCTCCAGTTTTTTAAATGGAAACCTATATTTTTTATTACAGTTTCATATTCTACTGGAAAAAATACGTAACTTTTATACGAAACTTTTTTTTAAAAAATGCTTGCTTTTCTCGCTAAAGGTCGTGATAATAATAATACAAATTTTATAGAAAATAATAATACAACGTCTTTTATAAATGAGAACCATTATAGCTATACGATTTTGAGGTCGCTGAATCCGAATCTGGAATCCGTTTGATCCCATCAGGTTAGGATCAAGGTCATTTCAAAGTCAAATAAGAAAAAATCACTGAGCGGAGAAATTTATCACAACTATACGTTTTTGGCGTCGCGGAATCCGAATATGGGATCCGTTCGACTTCATCAGGTCAGCGTCAAGGTCACTTTCAAGTGAAATGAGAAAACCACTTATGACCTTGATCCTAACCTGATGGGATCAAACGGATTCCAGATTCGGATTCAGCGACCTCAAAATCGTATAGCTATAATGGTTCTCATTTATAAAAGACGTTGTATTATTATTTTCTATAAAAGTTGTATTATTATTATCACGACCTTTAGCGAGAAAAGCAAGCATTTTTTAAAAAAAAGTTTCCTATAAAAGTTACGTATTTTTTCCAGTAGAATATGAAACTGTAATAAAAAATATAGGTTTCCATTTAAAAAACTGGAGGTGACCTTCAAATGTCCGAAGTACCTCCACCTGCAAAAAAACTATTATCCCCACCGGATGGCCCCCTTCGAACTGTGCAATTTTACTTCAACAAATATTTCTGTGACACTTATAGTTTCGAAGATATCTGAGGTGGTAATAGTTACTGCCCCACCCTGTATTGTGATAAGTGCAACAATATAAGTTCGTATAAAATTATAATTTTAATTGGAGCAAAATTTGGGAGAAACATTAGATTTTATGTTGTATTTCTTGTTTAGAACATTTCGAAGAACGACTTATTATATACTATTGTAATATATTGTGATAAATGTAACAATATGAATTTTATAAAATTATAATTTTAATTGGAGCAAATTCTGAGAGAAGCATTAGACTTTACATTGTATTTCTTGTTTAGAACGTTTCGAGAAACGACTTATTATATACTATTGTAATATATTGTAATAAGTGCAACAACATGAATTTGCATGAAATTATAATTTTAACTGGAGCAAATTTTGAGAGAAACATTGGACTTTACATTGTATTTCTTGTTTAGAACGTTTCGAGGAACGTCTTTTAATCGTCGTCCATTCAAGAGGTTAAAAGTTTAACTAGCAGCGTCTCGTGTAAATTGTTGGTCTTTACTAACTAAGGTTAGTCGCTCTTGCATTGTACCTAAGGTCTGCTCCCGGCTGGCTGTATGCCGAGACGCGAGTATGTTCATAGGGACATTAGAAGTTGGTACACAGCCCTATTGCGACACCCACATGGCTCGTTAACACGCGTTACTCCAAGATTCCTCTCCCCTGTATACACAACAATGCGCAATAGCTTCATCAGCGCCGAGAACAAACTTCCTCGGATCGATGTTGTACGTACGCGATCGAGCTGCTTCTCAACTAATCAAGCTCTTTCAACGTGCCTCCTAAACTAACTGAAAACACGAGAAGCTTCCTCTCCACTCGCTTTTTATTTAGACTTGTGCATTGCCATACTCATGCTCGAGCTTGCAAGTATATTTCTGCGAGAATCGAATAACGAGGACACAGAGGAAACTGCTCTGATGAACATCCCACTTTATGAATACGAATCTTAAAAATGAATCACTATTGAATCTTGCCGAGTTTTTTACTTACAGATTGAAACTTTCTTGAAGATTTTAACTTTTTGAAGGAAAAAAGCTTTCGAAGCGGGAGTGCTGTTAAAAGCTCTTCAAAGAACAAATTGCTTCCTGCTTTTTCTAAAACCTTGGGTAAATTCGTTGATTCAACTGACTTCCACTTTGAAANTATTTCTTGTTTAGAACGTTTCGAGAAACGACTTATTATATACTATTGTAATATATTGTAATAAGTGCAACAACATGAATTTGCATGAAATTATAATTTTAACTGGAGCAAATTTTGAGAGAAACATTGGACTTTACATTGTATTTCTTGTTTAGAACGTTTCGAGGAACGTCTTTTAATCGTCGTCCATTCAAGAGGTTAAAAGTTTAACTAGCAGCGTCTCGTGTAAATTGTTGGTCTTTACTAACTAAGGTTAGTCGCTCTTGCATTGTACCTAAGGTCTGCTCCCGGCTGGCTGTATGCCGAGACGCGAGTATGTTCATAGGGACATTAGAAGTTGGTACACAGCCCTATTGCGACACCCACATGGCTCGTTAACACGCGTTACTCCAAGATTCCTCTCCCCTGTATACACAACAATGCGCAATAGCTTCATCAGCGCCGAGAACAAACTTCCTCGGATCGATGTTGTACGTACGCGATCGAGCTGCTTCTCAACTAATCAAGCTCTTTCAACGTGCCTCCTAAACTAACTGAAAACACGAGAAGCTTCCTCTCCACTCGCTTTTTATTTAGACTTGTGCATTGCCATACTCATGCTCGAGCTTGCAAGTATATTTCTGCGAGAATCGAATAACGAGGACACAGAGGAACTGCTCTGATGAACATCCCACTTTATGAATACGAATCTTAAAAATGAATCACTATTGAATCTTGCCGAGTTTTTTACTTACAGATTGAAACTTTCTTGAAGATTTTAACTTTTTGAAGGAAAAAAGCTTTCGAAGCGGGAGTGCTGTTAAAAGCTCTTCAAAGAACAAATTGCTTCCTGCTTTTTCTAAAACCTTGGGTAAATTCGTTGATTCAACTGACTTCCACTTTGAAACAACTTGTGAATAGTTCTTACATTTCTTACATAAGAATTCACGTTTGACTGGTGACTGTTTGTTGACTTCTGAACGAGTGTTCGCGCGTGTTTAAAAAACACGCGGAAATCCACTATAATCAAATCCATCCGCCGGGAGGATAACGCGCTCCTCGTTCGATAACGACGTTAGACTGTGCGTCAGAGAAGTACGTCAAAATGACGCATCACTCTTACTTGCGGTAAGCGACGCGTAACCTAACTCAATCAATTACTTAACTTTATTCACGTACCTATTTGCCAACTCGCGTACATTGGTAAGTCACGATCAGCCGCCGCCGAGATGATGGATGAACAGGCGTAAACGAAATTAGAGTTTGACGCTTGATCTCGAT
Source organism: Ceratina japonica (assembly GCA_019453355.1). Lineage (NCBI taxonomy): Eukaryota > Metazoa > Arthropoda > Insecta > Hymenoptera > Apidae > Ceratina > Ceratina japonica. The sequence continues at coordinate 81,927 of SMSR01014557.1, read as the reverse complement.
TAAGCGAACCATCGACTATCAAACGTGAAAACGTGGAAAGCGAGTAAATCGTGCGTCGATTTTAATATACAAGCCTCGGCAATGAAATTGCACCCTTCTTGGTTTTCAAGAGCTTCACAAGAGGCGATTGATCAATCAGATTGATGCACATTTACTTGTTTAGATTATTTTATTATTTTATTTGTTGACACAAGGTGCTTTAAATTCCTGTCCGAAGACGAGTGAGACAATTTAAATTATACATTCCACTAACGAGCTATTTTAATTAATTTTTCTCGTCACTTTTTCCTCGTTTCAAAAATATTCTTCGAATACATTTTATAATTTATTTTAATTATTCGGAATTGGATGACATAGAATTGATGAAAAGTCAACTTTAAAACAAAAATACTGGAAGAAACGTGATCCAGGTCCACGGCTAAGGTAACAATGGTTTAGCATTTTCACGTGACCATTCGACAACCTATGGTATCTGGTTTTTTGTTCGCGTCGTGTCGTCCGTGTATTTAGGGCGGAACAGCGTGCGCTGGGATGACCGTCGCGCGACAAAATTCGCGTACCAGTGGACGGCCAGATAGACCGATATCGGTTTTTGATGAAATCGGGATTTGTTTGACGTCCCGTGCGCCGAAGGCCTACGGACGCAATGTTGTCCGAAATTTAATATGCGATTCGCGTTGTAATTTTCTTCGTCGAACCGAGTCGTCTGGCAAGAAGTAAAAAAAAAGGAAATCGTCACGTGGATTTACAACATGGACCATAAAAGTTATATGATAAAACATTGACTAATTAAATAAGAATTGAATTCGAGGGATTGAAAAAAGTTGGACGATTGCTTACGTGTGAACTATTAAACGGCAATCGAATCAGATTTAATCGCGGATCCAATTAGAGTAAGATGATAATGAACCGCGGCGCATAGAGCCGGCAGACGTTGCGTCGAAGTTCGATGAACGCGCGACGTGGCGATGTTATTAGGAGCGGAATGTGCGTAAGAGAAAACGCAAAGGTTGCTCCGACGTAACAAACGTCTTATTAAATGAGCAAAAGTGCGATATTATAGGCTATTCAGAACCGGATTTATTATTACTTCCAGAACTCATTAACGAAAATAATCAACGGTTAGTTACGACTGTGAACTTACGATCGTAATAAAGATAGAGCGCGGCGCTGCGTACGAAGTGGGTAAATCTTGACAAGTAAAGACTCAATTTAAAAGTCTGAATACCCCCCTTTGTCGAAACGAAGCCGTCGGTCTTTTTCCTGCCGCGCCTTTGAGCCGGTCTCTGCACAGTCAGGGGCGATTGAAAGATGGCTCTCCGATGCATCAACGGTGAAATTAATATGAAAAGCCGAAAGAAATGCTTTATTTAGTACGGCTGCGATAGCGCGTCGCCCCGCGTCGTTTACTAGCCTGGCTACCGTTAAGGACTCCGTTCTTAACNGTTGTAATTTTCTTCGTCGAACCGAGTCGTCTGGCAAGAAGTAAAAAAAAGGAAATCGTCACGTGGATTTACAACATGAACCATAAAAGTTATACGATAAAACATTGACTAATTAAATATGAATTGAATTCGAGGGATTGAAAAAAGTTGGACGATTGCTTACGTGTGAACTATTAAACGGCAATCGAATCAGAGTTAATCGCGGATCCAATTAGAGTAAGATGATAATGAACCGCGGCGCATAGAGCCGGCAGACGTTGCGTCGAAGTTCGATGAACGCGCGACGTGGCGATGTTATTAGGAGCGGAATGTGCGTAAGAGAAAACGCAAAGGTTGCTCCGACGTAACAAACGTCTTATTAAATGAGCAAAAGTGCGATATTATAGGCTATTCAGAACCGGATTTATTATTACTTCCAGAACTCATTAACGAAAATAATCAACGGTTAGTTACGACTGTGAACTTACGATCGTAATAAAGATAGAGCGCGGCGCTGCGTACGAAGTGGGTAAATCTTGACAAGTAAAGACTCAATTTAAAAGTCTGAATACCCCCCTTTGTCGAAACGAAGCCGTCGGTCTTTTTCCTGCCGCGCCTTTGAGCCGGTCTCTGCACAGTCAGGGGCGATTGAAAGATGGCTCTCCGATGCATCAACGGTGAAATTAATATGAAAAGCCGAAAGAAATGCTTTATTTAGTACGGCTGCGATAGCGCGTCGCCCCGCGTCGTTTACTAGCCTGGCTACCGTTAAGGACTCCGTTCTTAACCGCGGCCCGGACAAAAATTCAATGGATAGCTGTATAGAAAGATGATGCGTGCCTCGGAACTGGTCCTATTAAATGCATATTTTCTTTCCTCGCATTAACGCACGTACTTCTGTCTCGGCATTCGAACACCCCTCGGTTGCCCGGCACTGTTGCTCATTCGAGTTGGAAATTAATAGTACCGTGTTTTGTTCACTGCGGGCGCTCCTTTTGTTAAGGAGGATTGGAGCCGATTCAGTTTTCAGCCTTTTTTCGTTCGCCTTATCTGGCGCGCACAAGAAGAAGAAATACACCACAAATACCGGTTTTTTAAATTCACGAAAGATAATATATCTCGCGGATAACTCTTTTATACAAATAGTTTTATGCGTAATGCAAGTCCGATGTTAATACCTGGACTAACGAGTGATAGGCTCGTGCAAAACACAAGCTACTTTGCATCTGTTATTACAGAGGGAGCGTATTATATTTTTTTAAGTCGGACAATAAAAGTCGTGCAATAAATTGATTTATGAAACTGGTAGAACGTTTAATAAAATGTATATGAAACTTCTCGCATACGATTAAAAGTTAATGTCAAAATTAGAGCTCTTAGGAACGACATAAATTTCTCTTTTTTGGAATGAATAAAAGCGGGTATTTCGATCGCGTCTACGCTATCTCCTTCGAAAGTAATTCGTCGCGACCCAGGCGCCAGGTGGGGCGGTAAGTTATGCGGCAGCTCGCGCGCGAGAATTATGTTAACAATGCCATTAAGGCTCGTGTTACGTCCGCGGAGGCGTAACATTTTTTATTTTCTGCCGGGCAGGACGGGCCCCCCCCCCGCCGCCCGAGCGGAGGCTGCGCGGTAAAAAAAACGCGGTTCTTGTAGAAAAGGGAAACGGGGGACGGACGGCCCCGGCTGGTTCGGGCCGGGTACTCGAAAATTGCAGTCACAATTCTTCGCAAGACAGATATTATTACCGTTCCACCGGGCGCGGCGAAACGTTTTCATACCGGCAGCGGTGCGCGCCTTCAATTACGCGAAATGCATTTAAACTCAATACACCTGGCTTACGTTGAAGTTTACCATTGTGCGCCGCTGCGCAGAGCCGGGCTCCACGGCTAGAGGCTGTTCGCATGCTACACGCTCTCTCTTTCAACCTCCCGTTGATAGCCGGAATGATCCTCTTTCTGGAATCGTGAAAATTTTCCGACCATGCCCGCAGTAAACCACACCGTCATTGTTTCCCCCGGCTACGTTATACATCTTCGTTTCGTTGTTAAGACAGCCGCTGCGGCTGGCATTTCTCGCGAAAGGATTTCGACTACAATTTTGTTACATTGCTCATCGAACAAACCGCGTAGAATATTCAGCTCTCCTGGAAATTATCAGAGAGTGGATGCAATTAATTACGAGGTTCTTCGAATATCTGAGAGTATCTTGATTTATTATCACTATTGCTATTAAAGATATTAAACCATACGCGGCGAAAGAAAAATGTCAGGAAATGAAGAAAATCAAGAGTCACTGCTGGTTCTCAAAGCCATTCATAATATCAAAGTTAATATACAGCTAAAATTCCTTTTCACATTTTCGTGCGAGACTCAGCTCCGTCGTTGACTTTATATTTTTACTTAGTCACAAGCCCAGCCTTATGAATATAGATTCGTAATTTTGTACCGTAAGATCGAATCTCTTGGGGTCCACTGTTTTTTGCTCTGCCCCGCATGAATTTATATAGAAATAATTTTCGGTCGACCGTACCTTTGTAGCGACACCGACTACCTTAATTATCTCAAAAGAGAAACGAAGCTGTGTAACGCAATGGAGCGAACATTAGACGATGGGAAGTACTCCCTATTAATAAATCATTCTTTGGTACGTCGAACGTACAGTTGCCTCTTTACGTATCGTCCAATAATTTGATTAGAATTTGTCAACTAATTAATTTTGTCGACGATCCGAGGGAAATTCGTGATCGCATCCCTCCGTCATCTTCGTCCGGACTTCTTCGCCCCGTCGCCGGCCGCCTCGCTCCTCCGCCGTGATATAGTTATACATTATTCGATATTGCGGCATCACGAGAGTTCCCCCGGGACGATATTCTCATTGTATGCCGCGCCGGCACTTAGCAATACATAGCTGGTCCGGGTGGACAATGTTCGTAGACGCCGGGGCAAAACCGAAGTCAGATATCGGGGGTGGAGGGAGGGCCCCGGCCGCGGAGGAGGAATAAGACCGAGGGGTGGGGTAGGGGAGGGAGGTACAGGGGGCCGCGCGGGGACGCAAGTACAATTCAATGTACAATGTTTGAACATTACTTGAATGCTTAATGAAGTCGTGTCTTATATCGAACAATGCCTCGAACCGTTCGTCCGTTCGTTCGCATCTAAATCCTCTATAAACCAGCCTGGCCGCCGCGCAGCGCGCCGTTGTCCTGCACCTACCTTCCTCTCCTCGTCACCCTCTCGATATTATCCCATTCTCTTCTTCCCCCGCGACCGTCCTCTTCCCTACTGTTATTCGTGCGCATCGTCTTCCTACTTACGTACCTCTCTCGCTGTCCTACTTGGCCCCGCGACCACATTCAAGTACTAGCCCGTCGCCATTACAGATCCCCGTGTGCGCCCGTACGTACTCGCCCCTTCTCGCTCCCTGCTTCAATTTCTCCGGTAACAGTGTCTTCCCTCGTACGTAGCTCTCGTAGCCGGGGTATATACACCGAAAGCAACATCGTGCGGCATGGCTGCGATCTTCTTCGTGTATGATAATACGTTTCCCGAGCCAATAATCTTTATCGCCGGCATCTTCCGTGTGATCTTCGCCCGAACGATGCACGCGGGCACGTTAATAACCCAGGCTTATTATTATTTGTCGTACAGATGCGTTCGGATAAGGCCGGCCGGATGATCGGCGCGGTAGTTTACGCCGACAACTAGCTGGCATCCCTCGCGCCGCGATCAACTTACTCCTGTACAGTGTTTACGACGTACTTGACCTGCCCCCCCCCTCCCCCGCGACCAGTCGGATATCGTTTCCCAATATTCTCACTTATCCCGGGGCTCCTTGATTAATATATCGATAATGCGGAGGAACGTCGGCTGGGAGTCGTGGGTGAGGCCGACTCCTTCTCGCGCTCGAAAAACCACGCGCACCTCCACCGCGCGGCTAATACCTTTGTTCCGTCCGCCGATAGGTTCATAGAGGCTGTTAACAAGGGTTGGCGTTTTCACGGCAGACTGGATTGTATAGCTTGAACCGGCGCGCTCTCTCCGAAAGGGAACCGGCGTATCGTATTGCTTCCGCCGCGCGCGGCCTCGGTCGGCGTACGTACCGCGCGAGAGCCAGCTGAAAATTGTCTTCGATATTCAAGACAATCGGTCTCCTCCTTAGATCGTGACCATACACGCCCGATCGATGTCTCTCGCGGACGTCAGCGCATCGGCGGCGATTTCGTTTTATTTCTCCCCGCCCCACTTTCGCTCTCATCTTTGTCCCCGTCCTTGGTTTCACCTTCACCTTCATCTTCCTCGGCCTCACCTTCACCTTCGTCTTCGTCTTCCTCGTTGTCTCCACCTTCGAGTCGTACACCCGCCCGCTTCTCCTCTTGTTCCCCGCCGGCTCCCTCTCTCTCTCTCCGTACCTCGTCGTTTTCGCGTGATATAAGCCGAGACAGTGGCTACCATAACCGTGGCATGACACGCACTTAGCGATTCATCGCCCGCCGCAGTTACGGCGAGCGCAACGCGCGTCGCGTAAAGAAAGTAGCTGCCTTCTGCCGAGGGACAAACTAAGAAGCAACAGATGAAGGAATAAGAAAATTACACGCGCGTACGTGGACATAAAACGCGAGTCGCGGCTCGCGGTAACGACCCGAACTTGACTGCGCCGCGCGCGTTTGTCAGAGGGACGCGCGATAACAGCGCGATAATGCGCGGTACAACGCGCACCGGCGAAACCGTCGGCCTCAACCTCCACTCGCCAGGCGAAACAGCTCGATGGATCCTTTACACGGTGATATTACGAGCCGGAAAGTATAATTCTATCGCGATGCTCGGGAGATGATCATTTCGCATGTTAGAACGCACCCTTGTTCCCCTTTGCTGGCTCATACGTATGCATGCGGATAATTGCAGCGTCTTAGATGCGCGCCACGATTATGGCTAAAGTACTCGGCTCTCAATGAAACTCCATGCGAATTGTCTTGTACGCTAAATTCTAGAAATTAACCGTCGACAAAGGCATTGTTAATTAAGTTAGACACGTAACTTTTCTCAGTTATGTCGTACAGTTATTCTCACTGATTCACCTTCAATGATTTACGTTAAGCACGCTTCTTTCTTCGGGTAATAGGTTCCTGGATTCGTACATTATCGATCGGTTCTATTCAGATATTTCAGATTCCTCCCGCGAAACGAGGAGTCGATAAAGTAACGTAATAAGCCCTTCAGGGTTTCTGTAATAAAAGATATCAATTTCCATTGTACCTCTTCTTTCTTTACATTATTCTCTATTTTTACTTTCGGCCCTTTGGGCTTTACGCCACCGCGCTTAATGCGAATCGACTAGTTTTCTGGATAAATCTTATAATACTGAATCCGATAGACATTTCTCCGGAATGATTTCATTTTTGTATAAATAAATTTCGAGAATTTAGACAAATAATTTTCAATTACGTTACTTATCGTTTTTTACCATTCTCGGGAAAGATTTTCCACGGAAGTAATAACCGTTCATTTCGAGAAACATAGTCAGGGCGTCGCGTTACTCGAAGAGAAACGCGTTCTCGTAAAACGGAATGATGCCTTCGACGCTGGCCCGTGCCACAAGTATTTTATTCGTCAATTCGAACCCGATACGAGGAGAATTCCTCCGGGACTGGAATGGAACGCGAAGGCGACGCGGTTAGTGGCGGTCTCCGCTTTCAAATTAGTATTCGTCCCGTCGTAGCAACGTGTCAGATCGGGCGGATTCAGGGGGTGGAATGGGAAGCCGCGAGAGACAGAGGGGTAATGCGGTTATCTTGTAGCCAAGTATTATTTCCTCTTTCAATAAAAAGAGCCATGCTTCCACGGAACGGCGTTCGTTTGTCACTCGTTTCCCTGTTTCGCGACCATCAAAAACCGATTACGTGCGAATATTTTGTTACCTGCCGTATTTATTGCCAGTTATTCAGTGTTAGCTTTGTGAATGTTAAATTCCACTTTTTAAACTGTAATCTGGATAAACAAATAATATTGTCCTTCGCTTTAGTTTTAGACTAATTAATTTTTTATTTAATACTTGAAAATCACAGATTGAATTGTATTGCCAAAAAGTTTCTTCCAAAATGGTCTGATTAATATTTTTACATTGAAGAGAATTCATGATGCATCCGATATTTGTTTTTAGTATGCAACGTTAGTTATTACACGTCGTAATCACGAAAACATTTCATTCTATAATTTCGATTTGCACTCCGTGCATATTTTCCAGTGCTACTGCAAATTAAATCTACGTCATTGAAATGAAAAATATGAGAACGCAATGAAAAAGTAATAACACTGAACACGTCTTGTTGCATGCTGATATCAANTTTATTTAATATTTGAAAATCACAGATTGAATTGTATTGCCAAAAAGTTTTTTCCAAAATGGTCTGATTAATATTTCTACATTGAAAAGAATTCATGATGTATACAAGGCATGCGATATTTGTTTTTAGTATGCAACGTTAGTTATTACACGTCGTAATCACGAAAACGTTTCATTCTATAATTTCGATTTGCACTCCGTGCATATTTTCCAGTGCTACTGCAAATTAAATCCACGTCATTGAAATGAAAAATATGAGAACGCAATGAAAAAGTAATAACACTGAACACGTCTTGTTGCACGCTGATATCATTGTAGATGGAGGTTAATAGAAGGGCCGTTGCACAATACATTCCGATTTCAAACGGAATTTAAATAAAATAACAGGAAAGTAACAAATTTTATGAGGGAGACATGTGTGTTTGCATTCTCGGATAATGACGGAAACAAAGGGCTTCATGTATAATTAGTACAGAAAGTTACCATTTAGTTAGTCAAACTCTATAGTTGCACAAAAATAGAAATTTCCGCGAAAAGTTCAACACGAAGCGGAAATGTAAATTAACGTTGCACAAAAAAGTGGAATAGTACTGCAACCGAATTCGTCAAAAGGATGTTTAATTTCACGAAGGCCAGAGGTGCGTGGAACAAAATTTTAGTACGTATTCCACATTTGAAGGATACACGCGGACGAGTATTAGCCCGCATTCCATTCACGTTGATATCGGGACTCGGGCTCGGGTTCACGAACTCGGCGACGCTGATACCCGAAGATGGCCGTGAACTGTTCGAGAGGAAAATGAGACAGATAACGTAGGGGCGAATCGAGCGAGCGAGGGAACGAGTTCTTGTCGCGTTGCAACAGTGAAGCAGGCTAGAGATAGACCGTGTGAGATCGAATCGGTACCGAAGTAGAAACGAAAGGATTCCGAGGGGCTCTCTGTTTGGACTTAAGGAGTTACCCTTCCGGCTACCTTCGATAGTCTCGGAAGATGCACTGTATACTCGGGGAATATAACCGAGCCGATAATAATCGGTCGACCATGCTTATGGTCTAGGTTGGGGTGGCGAACAGTCGCCTCACGAGCCGCCAGCGCCAGCGCAGCGGATTCTTTCGACAAGGTTGTTTACTGGATAATAGAAGAAGCTCTGGGCTAGTTTGAATTCTGCCCCGGCCCGCGCCCGTATCAGTTTTATTCTATCGGTGTTAAGGAAAGATGCGAGCGCGCGCCCTTGCCTGCGCAAGAATATCGAGGTATTTTTAGTGCCTCGTTATTTCAGCTGATTTCATCCAGGCTCCGCGCTGAACTTCCCTACCGCAACACCCAGATCTAGACTGCAATTTCTATTTTTATGATGGCCGCGGTAACAATGGAATAGCGCGGCTCGACTACGCTTATCCTAATATCCCAGTCTTAAGTAAATACGATAAAACCGAGGCGATCAAAATGAACTGTGTCATTTCTTTCGTTCCGGCAACATGCTACAAAATAGATTCCATTCGTTGGAAGAATCGTATCATTTCCTGTCCCGTAAGAGACAAACACAGATTATATTATAATAATATACTAAGTAAATATATTATCTATATACTGTGCGCAGCCATTGATCGAGATGTAGAAAGGAGAATTTTTATGGTTCATTCGAAAGTATCAGGTCAATATTTCAGGACTTTACAATATCTCTTCTCTTGACTCTGTTGGAAGTTTTAAATCTCCCATCTATAACCCCCCGCCCTCTGATTCGGAGTTACCTCCCAGATAAAACGCCGCGTAAAAGACGTATGATCTGAAGATTTTCAACGCTTCCATAAGAATTTCAAATCCTTTCAACTTTTTAAAAACACATTACTAACAGTTCTTCAGAAATATAGTTCCAAAGAAGAAAAATTGTTGTATTTAACGCATATATTAATTATACACGATTATTATAATAACGATTACTATATACGATTATTATAATAATAAAGTCAGTTAACGATTATTATAATAATAAAGACGGACAGTGTATTTAACACATATATTATTATAATAAATTCTTTTTGATTATTATAATAAATTCGGATTTTTCTGATTATTATAATAAATTCGGATAATGTATACGAATGACATATCTCCGTGCATATTATTATTACTAAATCTTCAGATTTAGACAAAAACTAGAATTGGTTAAATGTACACTTTAGAGGCGTATTTAAATAAATGCTTCGGGTCTCCGCTGAAAAGGATGCCACCTGTTTAAATACTGACAAAGAAGAGGTCGTAGAACCGGCGGCACGGAGTTTGAACCGGTATCACAAAGGAGTTATTCCCCTCTCCTTACAAATGCTAGTGGAGCTAGCTAGGTAATAAGCCAGATAGACGTAAGCAACGTGCGTGCGTCATGGCACGCAGCTTTCTGTATCTAACCTCTTCCTGCGTTCACCTGCACGCGGTCGCGTGCGTGTACGCACACCGCGTCGTGTGCGGCGCGCATTCATGCACGTGCACCTGTCTACTCGAAAAAAACGATCTAAAAATGTTACCAAGTGTTTTTTTATTATCAAAATGAATATGTCAAATTTTGCTTAACACGTTATCGCACAATTTGTATCGATTTATCGGTATAATAGACGAGGATATGAATGGTCTATTAAGGGACGTAATACGTCGGCTCAATTTGATTTAGCAAGTGTTACCCTGAAGGCTGTACTGTTTAGAAACTGTCCGGATACTTACGGACGTTAGTGTACGTAGACACAGACAGGTAAAACGTACGTAGGCATGCACTTGAGCGTGGCTGCAGCATTGAGACCAGGTCGGCGTCTCGGGTACGAAGTACCTGACGGTGGTCGAGAGAACGCGCGGCCTCGCTCGTAGATCAATGGGACACGCTTCCAGCGTATTCGTGCGACTATGCCTCGATTGTTGTTCATCATACGAGTATAGAGAGATAGAAGAAGGGAAGGTGGGCCGGGGCGGGCGAGGGCGCGGACGGCAAAGGAAGANGTCTCGGGTACGAAGTACCTGACGGTGGTCGAGAGAACGCGCGGCCTCGCTCGTAGATCAATGGGACACGCTTCCAGCGTATTCGTGCGACTATGCCTCGATTGTTGTTCATCATACGAGTATAGAGAGATAAAAGAAGGGAGGGTGGGCCGGGGCGGGCGAGGGCGCGGGCGGCAAAGGAAGGAAGAAAGACAGAAAGAAAGACAGAAAGAAAGAAAGAAAGAAAGGGGGGGAAGAAAGCGAGGCAGCGTGTGTACGAAACATCAGCGAGAGCACACACAGCGGAGCGCGCCGCGCCGCGCCGTGTCGCCACCGAGGATAAAGGAGTTGTGGAACGCGGCGGGTAAGAAACACGCGGAAACGGGTGACAGTTCGTGCCGCGGCTATAACAGCCACGCTATTTTGCCGTGGATTTTTCCTCCCCTCCCTCCCTCCGGGCCCCGCCAACCTGCCTGCCTGCCCGGCTGCCCTTCCTTTCTCCTCCTCTGGTTGCTCTTTTCTCTTTCTCATCGTCCCTTTATCTATCGGCCCTCTCTCCCTCCGCCCCTCCCCCGCCTTTCCATCTTCCTCGTTTGCGGCACCAGCCTCCAACAACATCGGAGTCACCGATCACGGCCCCAGATAGACCACGGCTACGAAGCCTCGGATAAAAAGGATTCCGAGAGTTTCTGAAAAACCGCGAATGTCAGGCAACGACGCTCCGCTGTATTAGATAGATCGCCGGACCAGATCGACGCCTGTTTCCCCTTCCTCCCCCGCGTGCCCTCCCCCGGCGTGCACAATCGGTGCCACGGATTGTTGCAATTTTTGATCGGCAACTGGATTACCACTATCTCCGTGGTAACCAGCGGTTTACAACGTGAGCTCGTGCGCCGGCGAGGTTAGATTAAGAGTACAGCTGGTAGTTTCTTATTGGAAAATCAAACCGATTTCTGTACCGTATCGTTAAACAATTTCCGGTTTGTTTATTTGAATTAAACGTTACTGAACTATATCTCAATGTATAGTTCTATACGACGTGGTATGTTAAATTAATTATTGTGTCAGATTTTTTGAAAATGTTTGATTAATTATTATACTTCAGAACATTTCTCTCTTTACCAAATTATTATGTCAATATTTTTGAAAATATTTGGTTAATTATTTCAGAATATTCTTCTCTTTACCAAATTATTGTGTCAGCTTGTTTGAAAATATTTGGTTAATTATTTCAGAACTTTCCTCTCTTTACTAAGTCGTTGATCGAAACGCCTGTATTCCATATCTTCAAAATAACTTTAAATCAGAAGATGGATATAGGGATGAAACACTCCGAACTTCCAACAGAGTTAAGAGAAGCAATATTATAAAATCTTGAAATATTGATTCGACGCTCGCTAAGGAATTATAAGAACTTCAATTCGCAGTGTTCATTACGCAATTTGTGATTGTGACAATTCCGAGTGTCCCGACGCGTTGAAAATTATCAAAAATACTATCTCGCGGGTACAACGGAGCGAATTCAATTTCAACCTCAGCAGTCGTCTAACTCGCCGTTTTCCATCAGGAAATAAACTGAGTATCACAGAGCGAATAGAAAAGGTCTTTTTCCGTGACGGACGAGGAGCGCGAGGGGCAGATTACATTCTGGCGGTCGCTGATAGTTCTTCTGTCCATCTAGATTCTAGATAGTTCAGGTGTACGCGTATCAAGGAGTTACTTGATAAATCTAGTTCTGCAGCGAGCAGAGTGGCCTCTCTTCGGTGTATCCGTGCTAGATGAAGGTTTCTGTGTGGTTAGGCGAGCGAAAAGTTTCCGGCAAAAAGCATCGTACGGGTTTCTCGGTTGAAGATGCGGGATGCTTTTTGNAACATTAGACGATGGGAAGTACTCCCTATTAATAAATCATTCTTTGGTACGTCGAACGTACAGTTGCCTCTTTACGTATTGTCCAATAATTTGATTAGAATTTGTCAACTAATTAATTTTGTCGACGATCCGAGGGAAATTCGTGATCGCATCCCTCCGTCATCTTCGTCCGGACTTCTTCGCCCCGTCGCCGGCCGCCTCGCTCCTCCGCCGTGATATAGTTATACATTATTCGATATTGCGGCATCACGAGAGTTCCCCCGGGACGATATTCTCATTGTATGCCGCGCCGGCACTTAGCAATACATAGCTGGTCCGGGTGGACAATGTTCGTAGACGCCGGGGCAAAACCGAAGTCAGATATCGGGGGTGGAGGGAGGGCCCCGGCCGCGGAGGAGGAATAAGACCGAGGGGTGGGGTAGGGGAGGGAGGTACAGGGGGCCGCGCGGGGACGCAAGTACAATTCAATGTACAATGTTTGAACATTACTTGAATGCTTAATGAAGTCGTGTCTTATATCGAACAATGCCTCGAACCGTTCGTCCGTTCGTTCGCATCTAAATCCTCTATAAACCAGCCTGGCCGCCGCGCAGCGCGCCGTTGTCCTGCACCTACCTTCCTCTCCTCGTCACCCTCTCGATATTATCCCATTCTCTTCTTCCCCCGCGACCGTCCTCTTCCCTACTGTTATTCGTGCGCATCGTCTTCCTACTTACGTACCTCTCTCGCTGTCCTACTTGGCCCCGCGACCACATTCAAGTCCGTCGCCCGTCGCCATTATAGATCCCCTCGNGAAAATCTGAGAAACAGGTTCAGTTGAAGGAACAGATTCCTTCAAGTATGCTTTCTATCAAAACATTGACGACGATTCTTGTGTTTATTTGAAGTTTTCTTGCCGAGTTGTCAAGTGTGTTCTCCGAATAAAGTTTATTTAGCGGAGGAATATCATTGTTGTTTGAACTACTGTAGAAACATAATTCCCGTCTGTCCACGGCTAATTTTTCTGTGCAAAAGTGCATTTCGATGTAGACTGATAAATATATGTCTGATTTATCTTCAACATAAAGACAATACACGTTTTAACTTGAAGAGGTGTCGCTCCGTCTTTCTCTAAACATTGCTAAAGGAATTCTTTCGCGGAATAATGCGCGTTACGTGTAGACGTTAACAGTACGGACAACAACAGGTTTTGCCGGCCGGTTTTGTGTAAAAACAGAAGCGCGCGAACGATAAACGCTTAACGAACTAATCGTAAACACGGCCGACAGAAGAAAATTTCGTTTAATCGGCCGTTGAATGTCCGCGAGATGAGAACAACCGCGCCGAAAAAAGCCAATAGCCAATTCCATCGCATTCCCCACCCGGTTGGGGAAACGGGACCGCTGAATCATAAACAAAGCCCATCCATATTCATGCATGGAAATAAATTTAGTTATGTCAGGCAACGTATGCTCGGGTACGTGAGAAAATTACGAATATTTCCATAAAGCTTTCTTAACTAGCGGATAGCCCGGCACGTACCCCGGGCCGGAAGCACATTTCAAACGGAAACACTGCGACGTCGCCGTCGCCGTCGCGTGTGTCATCCCCACGCTCTAAACTTAACGCAATCTACGCGCACGCACGCCAGCTTAAGTTGTTCGGGCTAAATCGCGGCGGCGAATTATATCAACAAAAGAACGTTCACCGTTTTAGAAAAATTACTGTTAGATCGCCGCGAAGGGGAATTACTTCCACCACGTGCGAACGTAACCTTCCTGCTTCCTATGTAAACTCATGTGTCATGCGACATTTCATAAAACGTCCATTTCACTGTTTGAATATTTGAACTCGCATCGGCATGATTACGCACTTTATTATTGATGTATGTACATAACGCGGGCCAGTTATGAGTTAGAGTAGTTAATAATTATCAATTAACCTGTATCTATTATTTATTATTAACGCGAAATGTAATTGTAACGCGCAGTGCGCCACGAAATTATATTTGCAAGCCGAAATAATTCACGAGCTTTTTGCATAATGCATTTGCATATATCTTTGCGGCGGTTTCAAGAATGAAGGAGTCGGGATGGAAATAGACGAGCCCGTCCGACGAGTAGCCTGGGAACATTATATGGGAATTAGGTTTAAATCTAGATTATAGCGTGCGGTCTATCTCTGGAACAAGATGTCACCACGACGACAGGTCTATCGATACGAAAAATAGCAGGAACGTCCGGTTGAATGGGAAAATTGTTGGAACTAGGAAGCGTTCGCCGTTGAGTTTCCATTAACTGTAACAGGAAACGGAGAGAGGCTGGGGCCGAACACGAAGAAGATAGAGAGAGCCGAGGGTCGGTCCGGCTAGAGCTAGGACTACCTCTAATGGCGATCTCTATCTACGGTGCAGGCGGTTGCCTGGTGGCGTAACTACGGCATAACTAATATCTTGTCCGGTACAAAACCGGAATGCTGCCAGGGATTACAACTTGTATTAATTACGGGCGACATTATGCCGGTCAGATTAGAAATCGAAGGAGAGGATAGTCGAAGTCAGTGGCAGCTTTACACGCTGGGAAATTTCCCGCATCAATATGCCCTCGCGGTGTCTGCACGAGCCTCCCGCTGCCTTTTCTAATTATTATCGACCCACCCCGGGTTCCAGATCCCGCGCGGAGATCCACAAAAATCGCCCCTGTCCGACGCGCAGGAAACGTTTAAGCGATATTGTCCGCTCCCAGCCTCGGTTACTCACTTGTCATTTGTACCCGTCATACGGCTACGACTGATAAGATTTCGAGTTACGGATTCGCACTGATAAATAGACCGCGAATCTTTACATATTTATGAGAAATTCAAATGAACAGAGGAGGCACGGAACGCGAGAGGAGAGCGCGGAATACTAGTTCGCGCCGTACATTAATTTTCAAGTTGATGCATCATGTTCTCACGATGCTGAACGAGCTTGTAATTAAATGGGTTCGACCGAGGCCCAGCTTCTATCAGTTGTAATAACATAACTATCAATTATTAATGGAGATCTGTTAAGAGCAGACGGTTGCTGGCAAACTAATCAATTAAACTTGGGGAACAATGAGAAGATCTCTGTTTGCAACTTCCCAACGAACGAACAGATGTAACAAAGATATTCTAATAACGTAAAGGGATTTCCCTATCAGTTAAACCGCGCAATTCATCTTTTTTTTTTTTAATTCCGTTAATTCTTATCTAATGAACTTATATAACCGCATACGTATGCGAATAGTTAGGAAATATTCATTTAGTATCTTTGGTTTTTATTCCCGTGTACGCGTGTACGCGCGATCTTCTCTATATCGGTTTTCGATGTTGGTCCATGAATAATTCAGAGTCGGTGGGACGGCGGTGTGGCGCGGCGTCGCAGAACAAATTCTAATTGAGCCACCGCAATGAGAACGATATACAGGTTACGCGTATCACCGACGCGACGTCAAGTTAAACGTAATCCGTCCCGGATCTCCTCAAAGATGGAGGGTAGAGAAGATTATTGATTTAAGGAAGGAAAAGGGAGAAGCTTGCTTCGTCATCCGGTAGCAATTCCTGAAACCCGGCGCGCGCGTTCCCCTTCGGAGCTCTACGTTTCCTCTTCGGTGAGCAGAGTCAATTAGAGCCTCGATTTTCAATCTTCAGTCAAGGTTACGTCACGCCAGACGAGCAACGAATGTGCACCAGGAAACGTCGTGTAAATGACGTAAAACCTGCGCCGAGCTGATTATAAACAAATCCGTTCCGCCAATGGGACATCCGTCTGATTAATCATTACCATTACTACTGTAAGGGTTCTTTCACTCGAATCTGAGACACATTTACAGTTTGCGAATTAGCTTCTATGTTGCACTGAATTTTCGCAAGGCGCCGTATGCAATCGCAGGTAATACTATTCGTAGCAAAAGTTTTCGCACTATTTCTCGCGTTTCGCTACCGTCCCCTTTTCATCGGCTCTCGAATCTCTCTGGAAAAGTCTGGGCGGAAAAATCTGGCGCGGCTCAAGACGAGGCTAAAGTCGATTTTCTCCAGTCAACACAGTCCGCCGGGCCGGTGATTTCAATTTGTGTTGATTTTTGACACAGCAAATAGAGACTCCCCGCCTTTTTCACATCCGTCTGTGCTTTATTTGTCTTCCTTCGCACCCCCGACTGGCGTCGGTTCATTTAACCTGCCCGACATCCACGGCTTATTTATTGCGTTACTTGCAAAGTATTTTGTTTACGCTCTCGCAGTTTTACGGCCAACTCGGCTTCGTCTGTGTTTTACCTCGGGAGATTCGATTACTGCCCGCTGCGAGCAGCCTATTTAAAAGCTTGAAGAATTTCGACGGCGAAGTCGGAAACCTCGTTTTAAACAAAAATTTCATAATATATTTATGGAGTTACCGGTTCGTTAAAACTTTACTCTCTTCATTCCCTTTCGGTGACGTGTGAACTAATTTAAAAGGATCTAATTCATTCGCGCAATGAAACTTTTTGAGACGAATTGCTCACAGACATTTTTTTAACATCCGGTTTTGAATCGTGTTAGTAGGAGAAAAGTACGATATTGTTTTACTCTATGAAATGTATATTTTTGTTCTAGGTAAGTGCTACATTTATTCCACGGGGGTTAACGAAAAGGATACAGCACATGTAAGTGTTTAACAAAAAAAATCTAACATCTTTAAACTTATTAACCCCTTGGGTACATTTGACGTCTGAGACACGTCATTCACTTTTTTCCCCTAAGAGCGGATGAATTTATTTCATTTAGTTTTATTTTGTTGTTATTAATTTATTTTTGTTTTGCAATTCTAATTACTGGAAGACATCTTAATACTACATATGTCACCAATATTTTGTAAATAAATAAATTCTTACGTAAAATGTACTGCTTTTACATACTACTCCAAGCAACCAAAAATTATATTCGTTCCACATGCAAATATTTTCTCAAATAAATTCGTACCCAAGGGATTAATATAACAATTCCTTTGAATTGGTATACGTGTATAATTTACTTGAACTACTGAATACTTAAAACTTATATCTAAAACGGAGGACATAAAAAAGAAAGTGAGGGGTTAAGGGTAAATCGTAGTACCAGTCACGAGAAGATAAAAGAGTCATAAGAACGTAAAACTTGAATATCTTCTCCAAGGTTAGAGTCTCATCATGACTGAATTTTCATCCAAAAAATATTCTAAAAATAAGGAAATCGATAAAAAAACTTGCACCTGTGTAATAGGCAGTTCTAAAAAATGATTATTTTGTTTCTATTAAATGGCACTCTGTATACAAATTTCGCGGTCCACGTGAACTCGTTTTTCCAAAATGCATGCTGCACATGCATATGCATCTGCGTGGCTGCGTCTGAACTGAATTAATAATAAGCACGTGGTCGGTGAACGGCGGGGAGCAGCGAAGTTACGAAGATAACAGTCGGTTGGAGAAATGTTAAGGCGCAAAGGAGATCCCCGGAGTAAGTCGGCAAACCAGAAGCGCACGGATCGCGTGTCACGACCTATGGCTACCTTGTAACACTTGCTTGTCAACCAATCTAATCGTTCAGCATTATCATACAAGTCCTGTCGGCGAGTCACCGAGAATATTAGATACACTTGAGAATCCGCACACATAAATCACCGGGAGGATGCTAACACGTTACGAGTAACGGGGCCTCCTCTAGCTAACCAAGACATGATATCACGAGGATTGCTTTTCGCATGCTCCCGCGGTTACGTACACGCATACACGCTCCCTCTTCCCAGAAGGGAAGGGCTAGAAAATATAATATAAAATCAGCCGGTCGATGAATGCATACTTGCATTATTGGCGAATCAGCGGAAGTGCGAGGCAGACAGGAAATTACTCGAGGACAAGAAGCTTCAACAGTTTTTAACGTCGCGGCTCTCATCTTATTTGAACGCTCTCGACGATGCCCGACCCAATTGGATCGGGAGCTCGATACAAGATAAAGTTTAATTACATGATCAAACCCTTGGGAAATATTAATCGGTGATAAGTGTTCGAGCATTTTTGTCAAGCTCAAACGCGGAATGGTCGGAGTACATCCGACTGTAACTCCGTCGGGTTACCGACGAGATTTCTATCTCATCAGTTAAGGGTTAAATACAAAACGTGTAGTTTGAGGATCAGCAGGTTACCGCGTGGTGCTTGTACCAATCAGATCGAATAACTTAGGGTGAACCGTTAACGTGCGGCCACGTATCGGACTCCTGCGAAAATCCTACTACTCAGTTTTTCTCGGGCTCCCTCAAGCAGTCGTATCTTACCGGAATATGTACTACAAACATGTACCTTGTTCGGAGAACGCGGTCAACAAGGTTAGCGGGTTACCAGTCAGGGTTGAGCACACATCTGTATCAATCGTGAAGAGACCGGTGTAGGGAACGTTCGAATCAACATTTCCAATTTCATTCCGCATTCTTGTTTATCGTCTCTCCCCCATTGTCCGAATTATTTGCCAACCTCTGTTCCAACGAATTGGGAACGGCTCATGCGACCGTACGGATTCGCGCAAGATATGTGCATTCCTTTAAAGCGAGGTGAAGAACAACGTTAGNATTTTTGTCAAGCTCAAACGCGGAATGGTCGGAGTACATCCGACTGTAACTCCGTCGGGTTACCGACGAGATTTCTATCTCATCAGTTAAGGGTTAAATACAAAACGTGTAGTTTGAGGATCAGCAGGTTACCGCGTGGTGCTTGTACCAATCAGATCGAATAACTTAGGGTGAACCGTTAACGTGCGGCCACGTATCGGACTCCTGCGAAAATCCTACTACTCAGTTTTTCTCGGGCTCCCTCAAGCAGTCGTATCTTACCGGAATATGTACTACAAACATGTACCTTGTTCGGAGAACGCGGTCAACAAGGTTAGCGGGTTACCAGTCAGGGTTGAGCACACATCTGTATCAATCGTGAAGAGACCGGTGTAGGGAACGTTCGAATCAACATTTCCAATTTCATTCCGCATTCTTGTTTATCGTCTCTCCCCCATTGTCCGAATTATTTGCCAACCTCTGTTCCAACGAATTGGGAACGGCTCATGCGACCGTACGGATTCGCGCAAGATATGTGCATTCCTTTAAAGCGAGGTGAAGAACAACGTTAGTTATGGCATGACCTAATAGATAAGGGGTATGGACGTTGAGATGCAAGGGAGATCTCGCTTTGGTAGCGAGCGAGAAAGGAAGGAAGGAAGGAAGGAATGAACGAACGAAGGGAGAGTTGGCAGGTCACGACCTGGACCGCCCGGTCGTAGAATGGATGCAAGCCACCGGCCGGTCCGACTCTCCCACATACATTAGGAAGTTTCTCCTAACTTTTAGCCCATGATTGGCCCATACCACGGTCAGCGCGATGGCATAGAATCGGATAACCTTCTCGTTCACTTCCTCATCCTTGCCGGCCTTTCCCTACCCCTACTCTCGCCTCTCGTTAAGCCCTACCCTTCCTTAACCCTTTCCGCCTAATCTTTCTTTGGATCTGCCCTCTTTCGTCTCATTTACTTTGTCCACGGCACGGTCCACCGCGATGCGCTTCCCTCATAAGTAACGAAAGCATCGACTTATTGCGACCGGGTCGAACGAGAGAGAGTGAGAGAAAGAGAGAAAGAGAGAGAGAGAGGGGCGAACACGAGAGCGAGGGAACAGGAAGAACGCGGGACGAATACCGACAGATAAGTTAGAAAGGGAGGACGAGAGGAGGTCTGGTAATCTCCCAAGGTACTGGTACAACGGACCTAGGATACTCCGAGGAGTCAAGAACCTCGACAGAAGTGCCCGCGGCCGTTGCCACAATATTTTGCTTGATTACTATCGTAGGAAAAGCTGGCCGGCCTGGATCCGACCGAGGCCGGAGATAGAGCAAGGGTGGTGGATGCGCCCGCCGCTCTTTTCTAAAGCTCCTCGTTAGTATGCTAATTTATCGGCGCATTAAATTTTCGCACCCGGGTCTTTGATCCCCTGCACGGAATTTATGTCCTATATTTCAGTCCGAAAGTAGATTACCGAGTAACGCGTATGTACCACTCTCTCTCTCCCCCCCCCCTCTCTTTCTCTCTCGCACTCCTTCTGTGTATCGTATATCACATATTATATTCTGTATCCTCCGCAGCCACGTTTCATCTCTTTCGCCTCTCGAGCGCGTTTGCCCGTTCCAAATGAAATCGCAAGTATCCGAGCTACCATAACCAGTTCCCGTTTGCAGCGACGACGCGCTGCGTTTATTTTTATCCATGAGCGATTGTCCGTTTCCGGTGGTACGTTAACGACCGCGGCAAGAAATTATCGATTCGATACCTGGCGCAATTCGTTTTCGCTCGCCAATATTCATCAACGGGCGATCGATCGATTTTCCACGGAATAACCAACACCTCGTAAAACGTCCATCAGCCGGGACATTTATCAGCCGGCCCGGGAGAGATCGTGGGATGAAATCAGGAATTCCTAGGTAAAGTGAAATTTATGCCCCGGCCGCCCTCCGCCCCCCGAGGATCCAGTGTCGGGGATAAAAGGGATGAAGTTTAACGGGCGATGCTTTGACCCCGTTACGTGAATACCCGAAAGTAACGTAATAAGCGATGAAAATCTTGCAGTGCGCCGCGTCGCGCCCCGAACGTGTACGTGGAAGACATTGACGCGTAATCAGGATATACGATCGGTGCCGAACGGAAGGAGACCGGTGAACAGGTTAAATGATTCAGGATTGTAATACGTCTGGTGGGGCCATTTTACGCCGCGCCGCCGCCCCCGCCGCCTGGTGCCAAGGAATTCCTACGTCTATCGAGGCGTGGCACGCACGTTAATCACTCGGATATTAACGTAACGCCTAAATTGTACAAAGCCTTGGGACGTAATTTAATATTATTATATTAGCGCCGCGCCGCATAGGCATACCTGTGTGTTACCTATACCTATTCCTGTTAAAGTGCCGGAACCGCATCAGCCGAGCATCTTTAAAATTAGATTTTCCTTCCACCCTCTTATTACCGCCGCCACCACTACTATTTCCTTCCCTCGCGCCCGCGAATGTAACCCCCATTATTACATCACGGGATAACGCGTTATATGTCCCGCGAGATCGTGTTGACGGTATTGTCGAAAGTCGACGCTTAACGAGCCGGAGATTGTAGTAATTAGGCCGCAGACATTCGCGGAGGATTATCGTGTTACCCTAAGCTTCCCCTTATCAATTCATACTTCCAGCACTTCTTCATGCTAAGTTAAAAGATCACGTATAGCGTTATTACGTTAAGGTGGACAGGTTAAAAATGACAACCAGACAGATCGTCACATAACTTTGAAAACTGAAAATATACATTTTAATACGCATCTCTGTTAAATATGAGTTCAGTTTACCGTTTAGTTTGCTAGATTTGATCACTTAAAGTTCGCGATTTTGCGTTCCATTTAAGGAGGTTCAGTATGGAATTAACAGATAGATCTCAAAAAAGAAATTTGATAATCTATAACAGTATACCAGAATACCTAACAAAAAATTTTAAGTTATTTGGATATTTTAATGATGAGATATTAATATAAATATTTTTTACAATTTTACATGTAGTCATGTGGAAAAGAGTGATTTCCCAGACATTTTATCGCTAATTTATTAGGTTTTGACAGACAGTTTTGAATGAAACTTATGTCATATTGAAGAGAAACATTTAACGAATATTTTAATTGCAAATTTAGGTAGATTGAATCGAGAAATATCTAAATACAACAAACGAAATCTGTATCTTTCAGTAGTAGATAACCTCCGTTATTAACATGTACAATAGTCAAGCAAGCTCCCCTTTTCTATAACTTGCATTTGACTTGCTATGTACCAGATGAACCTCCTTAAGACGGGGCTTATGGCAGCTGACGGAAAAACAGAGATTCTTTTGATTGTAAAATAATTTTTATAACACAGATTCAAACCAAAAATGAATGGAAGGTAGATTAATAACTGTAGATGAATATATTTGAAGTTCAGGCGACTCGTCCGTTTAGTACCAAAGCAATGTGCGTTACAAAATGAAATCGCGTACGATAATTTTTCCCACGGACATGTGTCTATGTTCGTANAGTACCAAAGCAATGTGCGTTACAAAATGAAATCGCATACGATAATTTTTCCCACGGACATGTGTCTGTACTCTCTCTCACTCGTATTGCCTAACCCGGTTACGTCGTTGACGTGTGGTCATCTTCACAAATACGATTTGTTCAAGATAATGCTTGAAAAACTAATTACGTCAATTGCTACTTTTCTTTTCTTAAAAATCAATATAAAATAATAATCTAAGAATTTTACCATAGAAAATATATCGTTAATAATACTTTCATTGAGTTTTATTTTGATTACTGCAGTTGGTAGAGGACCACCTTAATTAATTTAATTGCGTGTTTTGTTCCGAAGACACGAGGTTTGCTGTTTGTGCGGGTGGAACCGGGTGGTTCCGTTTGTATATTATACAGTTGATGATTTAAATCAATAGCACGATATTTACAATTCGCCGGTGTTTTTCGCCGGGAAATTTTGTTCGTCGATGCTGCCGAACGTTCGCGTTTATTTCATCCGGAACATTGGAAGTTCGCCGTGGCAACACAACACGTTGTATAATAATGGATTCGGCGCACGAGCTGGCTGAAAGGGGCGTGGGGGCGAGATCATAGATTCAACGAGTAACTAGCGCGCAGCTGGCGAATTCACGATATTCGCGAAATCGGCGGAAGTTACCGCGTATGTTCGGAAGGCGGCCTGGTTTAGAGGCACTTTTAACCGATGCGTTGCCTCTTGCCAAGGCTCAGACCGGTTTCCCGCTTTTCGGCTCCGGAGCTCCTATCTCGGAATAGGAAAATTATTTCTACCGGCATGCGGTAACCCGTTCGCGGGGGAACCATCCAGCCTCTATACTACGTTTCCTGCGCGTTTTTAAATGTACCACGCGATCTGACCCGACTCGCCACTGCCAAACAGCGCTGCCTTATGCAACTGCTTTAAAAATTCGACGGATATTGACCGAGCAGAATTATGCGAGATGTTATTCAACTCATTTTTAATCCCGATAAAATTCGTTGTTCTAAAATAATTTTCTTACATTGATAGACGTTTGGTGGACTCGCATCGAAAGTTGTACATCCGCGTGATATTCGACTCATTTTTAAGCTCGATAACATTCGTTGTTCTAAAATAATTTTCTTACATTGATAGATGTTACGCGGACTCGCATCGAAAATTGTAGATCCACTTGATTATAATCGGGTGAAACGGGCGGCCGCACGACCGATGCCGGATTCACTTTGTCTCTGTACTAAATATTCCAGGTACATAGCTAGGAAGCTTTCAGCATCGGTTAGGCAAGGCCTCCGCCGAACCAGACCGCAAACGTGCACGCGCTTGTCTGAATATCGCGCGCTTAACCCTCGCTTAACGTTCTTGAAATTTAATCATCGCCATTATTAATCTTGACGTGATGCACGGCCGGGCGGCGTTTCATATTTTGTAACGCAAAGTGACGATCAATTTCACGCGGCCGTGGTCCGGTCGTGACGCGCGCCGCGCCGCGCCGGTTAGGTCAGATTTGCTTTATGCGTTTCGCGTGTCTGGGATACACTGCCGACTATTTATATCGGGGCTAGTATCTCTACGTGTGAACGCCCGAAACTGTACGCATCGATCAGGCCGGCTGCAACGCCGGCCGCCTTCGTGTCAGTTTCCCTGTACCGTGTCCCGTAACGAGACACCGTCCCCGGGTGTTACATAAATTCGCCGGATACAGGGAACGCATGCTCGATGATAGTTCGAAGTAAGACGGGAAACAAGAATCACGGGCTGTTAGCTTATCTGTCGGCCGCCATGCAAACGGCCACGGTAAACCGTCGAGTCAGGTAGTTGTTAATTATACACCCAATCCGCGTCCTGGGTCTCGTGTAACGTCATACGGACTAACCGTATTTCCTGGCTGGGAATTTCGGAGAACCGATCTTAGGGCGACCGGATTGTGGTGTTAGCTCACGTCCGAGCCATTATATTCCGCGGGAGTGCCCTATAAACTTAATACGACCGCGCCGATAAAAGATTGATCCCGAGAGATGTAAAGTCTGATTCCCTCAAAATCGGGACTTCGGACGAGAAAAAAAAAAAAAACTTTATTCCTTCCGTTCGCCGGTGGCGGGGCCGGACCTGATTGAGCCTTTTCGAAGATTTTATACGCCGTAAACCGGCGAACGTTCGTATAACTTGGCATTTTTCTTGGCCCGCGTATCCAGTTATACAGATCAGCGACGGCGCGGCGTATCATCCGTGTTCGATCGAGGCGAGTCCTGTAGAGCAGAGAATCGGCTTCCACGAGGTTGATCAGTGGATCACGAAGTGGCTGGGTAGGTAGGGAGAGCCCTCCGCCCCGAAAATATACGATGTGTGGAGAAGGAAGAGCGTGTAGAGGAAAGAAAGGTAAATAAGAACCCTGGCGAAATAACGGGACCCAGAGGAAAGCTTCGTCTCATCTCCCGTTGTGTCCTCTCTCCTCCCGCCTCCTCCTCCTCCTCGCTCGCACGATCCCGTGTTTCCCTCCTCTGCTTGTTTCAGTATTATATTCCACCCACCGCACCGCGAGGAGTCCTATTATCGAGAGCAGTCACGACGTATCGTCCGCGGAAGAGGCCTAAGACAGATCGTAACGTATTTCACTTTCTTCCCTGAAGGGCTCCACGATATCCTCCTTCGCCTCCTTGCTCCTCTTTTATTTTTCTCCCGTTCCACTCTGCCTTTCCACCTTCGTTCTCTAACGTGCATATAGTAGTTGAACGTGAGGCTACCAACGTACTAATCAGCCATCGGAGCAGCTAGCGCGAGTAGTATATTTTTGCTGCCTCCCTTTCGCCAAAAAGTAATAAGGAAATCTGACACACGTTCCCTCGGGCTGCAATTTATTACCGATAAATGGGAGAACCGTAGACAGCTAATTATAATCTATTTTCTTTCCCTTCTGCTGTACAAAAATCGAATATCAACGTTTCGAACGCACGGAGTTTTTTTACGAGACGAACAAATCAATCAGTGTATTTATTATATTCATGACTAAGGGATTATTAATTCCATTAACTTTTGAAAAGGAAACCGAGGGAGAGACTTTGAAAGCGGGATACTCTCGTTCACATTGGAAGTCATAATACGAGAGTATTAGCTAATCAAATACCGCAAAAAACTGCAAGCCGGTTGCTCGCGTTGTACGGAGCCCATGTACGGTATCCTGGCGGCGCGGTCTTTCTCCTTTTAATCGAAATCTCGCGGCGAAGGAGGCACGGGAAATGGGAGAGCGGAAAACGGGAGAGCGAATCCCGGGGAAAGTATGCGCCGGGGATTCCGGCCCCGCGGAAACGTGGAAGAACCCTTGATACCGCGTTCAAAGAGAAGCTTTTCCCCTTTTTTATTTATAACAGTCTTCTTCATCACGGGGATGAACGCGAGATCGCGATGCGCGCCGCGCGGGTTCCGGGCGAACGGAGCGGAGGAGATATAAATAGAAATAAAGAAACGCGCGATTTCGGGCGGGCGTCTCGGACCGTGAAAGCATCTATGTACCGATTCGTTCGTGGCAGCCCGTTGGCTGCGGGTACACCGCTCCTTGATGCTAGATTGGCACTTGTCCAAAGCTCTTCCCTCTTCGTTCGTGCCAGCGTAACCGCGGAAATTTTTGCCTGATTAACGATATAGGTTTCGGTATTTTTCCGCGGGCTGGCTCTATCGAAACGAGTCTGTTCGACTCTGGCTCGGCGATGCATCTTTTACGACGCATCGCGTTCGCCCCGCGCCCGCTACGTCTTGCAGCGGATGGCCACGATTGACCGGTAAAAGGGGCCGTTCGTCTATGCACGTCAGAGGTATTAACCTTTTGACGCCCACCTACGCGCGCGCCGCGCACGAGTTCCGCGCTTTTGTGAAATATTCTTTCGAGGGCCTGTGTTAATTTACAAATTGAATCGTTGCGAAATTTCATGTGTTTATTTCATACGTACCGGTAATATAATAATAGAACAAATTCCGATTTTATTAAATCGTACGTTTTCGGAATTTCAGCGGAATTTAATTTTTGATAAAATAATACCCGAGTATCGTTTCGCTTACTGTTGAATTCATTTCAATTTGTAATACGAACGTGGTAATTAATCGATATTTAATATATCCGCATGAATTTTGAAGGAAATTAAATTCCCTTTCGCAGACATGTACGCGTATTTAATAACGGAAATGAATAATGTTTCGAGTAGATTTCCTTGGGAAATGATAACTTCCTAACGTCTCCCACTGGAATAGCACTTGTACTTAGCATCTTTTCCACCAGATACATATGCCTCATTACAAAAGAGCTGCATGTCAGACATGCAAAATGCATGTCAAATAGAAACTCCGTGACGTACTTCTATGTAAACTGGCTGACGCTGATAATTATATGGTAATAATGTACAATGTATTACAACTGGCAGTGAGTACCCGGGAAAAATCCCGGTGAAGAGTCGCGGAAGGGACAATACTGTACAGTGCTATTCGAGACTTGTTCGCACAGACAGCGCGACATTCCATGCGAAAGAATAGGAACATAAGCTGCAGCTACCCTTGACTACGTTCCTTTCATAAATGTTGACGTTATTCATGAACATCAAACAGACGGAGATAATCCGTTTCATAAATCAGAATTCAGTCTTCCAGCTGAACACAGAGAAGACACATTGAAAACAAGTAAATCAATTATTATCCTTCGTCTCTCGTTTAAAAATCATTTAACTATTATGTCACCGTAATATGCTCGAAAGTATTCAGCGGAAATTCCTTCGTCATCTTTCTAATCTTACTGGTCGTCCCATGCACTACCTAGACCATACTGCTATCATGATGAAATTTGGGATAACTACCCTGGATAACAGAAGAACGATCTCTGAATTAATTTTTCTTTCTAATTTATTAAATCACAAAGTAGATTCTTCTGCTCTCCTTGGACAAACTAGACTCTCGTAACATCAGACCTAACAAAACCTTCTGTCCTGAGAGATTCACTTCTCGCTTTGGTCATTCCAGTGTAGTTAACAGGGTTATTTCTAAAGCCAATAGATTCAGTCGCTTGTTTGACATTTTCTATGATTCCAGCTATGTCATAAGAAAAAAGCTTCGTACATACTTCTTAATGCATAATTTATAAACTCCTTATCGCATGATACTTCTGTTATTCTTATAGCCGTTTTCTTATTTCTAATTATGTAAATCTTTCACTATTTTTTTTTTCTTTTTTCTTTTATCTGCTCTTTTATTCTCATTGCACTTGTAAAGGGCCAATTGACCCGTGAAATAAATAAATAAATAAATCAATTAATTAATTAACTTTAACTCGAATTCTGCAAAATGTCGAGCGGCTCGACTTTGAAATGCAAAATGATTAGCACCGATGTCCGGCGGCACGGAAGTGGGGAGATGAAACAAAAAAAAGAAGTTAATGTCGACGCGCGTTACTAGTGAAGGACAGGCCAACGGGAATGCAGACAGTCGCGGGCAACCGGAGAGGCACCCGGGCTCACGTGAAATCCTGGGTGAAACGCTAGCTAGCACGATAACGACAGCCTGTTAAACGCGTAATTTACGGATTATTATAGTCGACGAGTTCATGGGTGTCATCATTGCGGTTCCGTGGCTCGTCATTGTCGTAACTCGTGCCCGTCGTCAGTATTGACCTTCGTCGTTAACGATGACCGCGTATTGTCGTTATCGATCGGCCCGATAGGCAAAGAGTAAACTCAGTAGGCAGTTTTACTAGTAATATTCTGTCGGCTGACGATCGACGTTTCGCCCAACCGACGCGACGTCCAATCCTGGCTAGACAGTCGACGTGTTCTTGTGCAAGTACAATCTGCCCCATGAGAGTACTCTCGTCATCCTGGCTACGTTCACGTCAAATCGGAGATAACAGACTATGACAGTCCACTAACACGACAGATTTGCCTACGACTTTTTATTCGTCTTATACGTCTGTTACAACGGAGTTCAATTATAACTTCGTATTGGTATCAGTGTTACAGGGGTACGAAAATTTGATTGGAAGATGAAACCAGATTTAAGGAGTAAACGGTTAACCCTTTTCATAGAGCCATCGATACTTATTTCTGAACCAACGTAGGCGAGACCCGGATATTGCTAAGAAAAACACACGTACAAAGGGTCAATACTTATGCCCCGAGAATCTGGCTTTTATTACATTTCGAGGTTTGTTAGCAGTGGCCGTGCCGGCGGCGATATCTAAGTTCACCTTTCTTATCCCTCGCCCGCCGCTATTTCCCCTCTTTCTGCCTTTTTATCGTTGCCACTCGCCGTTGTTTGAGATATGTCGTGCAAACAGTGGCCATGACAATATTAAAGGATCGACGAGAGCGAGAGAGAGGGAGAGATACCTGCCTCTCTCTCCCCTCGGATTCGGACTTTTATCAGTTACTGCGGGAAAATATTGAACTGCAGCAAACTTACATCTGAAAACTGTTACGCAATACGCCGATTGCTGATTGTGTGATCCCGGGCTGGGGTAAGGTACCCGCGGGAATAACGAGCTTATATAAATGTAAACGCGGAGTTACAATCTCCTCGTTGCGCAACTTCGATCAAACGTCAAGAAAAGGGGAGGAAGTGGTTCAAGTATTGAATTGGTAACATTGTTCACGTATTGCTACGCTGCACTTTTATCAAATTAATTATATTTGCCTTGTGTGTTGTATTGTGCGATACGAAAGCGAGAAACGATTAATCCATTTCGTAAGTCTACAACCGTGATACGAATTAATCCATTCCACAATTCTACAAATCGAAAAACGATAAGAATCCGTTATTTTGTTCTAACGTAAAAATTGTTATCGTAAAACAAAGCTGTAGCTTTTATTTTTTAGTATAATACATTTCCACGGGATAGCACGGTTTTAGTTGTTTTTTGGTGTTTCCCCGGATATCAGAGAACGCGCCGGTACATGGTATCCGTATAGTATAGACACCACCTAATAGAAGCAAAGCAATCTGATGAAACCAATAAGCGTGAAGGAATGCAAGTAGCTCCTCTCCTCTCCATTCGTTTCGTACGCGCTCTCGTGCCTCTTTGCGCCTCGGCACGACGGCGCAGTGGGAGTCGTTTCGTCGGCTCTATCCATTTCTTACCCCCGGAACTCTTTTCACTTCCATCTTCGGAGATAGAGTATCCCCGTGGCGTCGATAGAACGCGGTTAGTCAATGAACGCTCCAGGGAGGAAGTAATTACAAGCCTCGTGTCAACCTAACCAGAATTAAAATCGGAAACTCTCCGCAATCTCGATGAAAATAAAACAATTAGGAGGAAAGTTTTCGAGGAAAAAACCTTTGACGATGATTCAATATTTGTAATAAAGCGGAATAATTTCATATTGAGTGCTGATGTGAAACGAGAATTAAGGAGGTTCATCTGGTACATAGCAAGTCAAATGAAAGTTATAGAAAAGGGGAGCCTGTTTGACTATTGTACATGTTAATAACGGAGGTTATCTACTACTGAAAGATACAGATTTCGTTTGTTGTGTTTAGATATTTCTCGATTCATAGTCACCCAATCTACCTAAATTTGCAATTAAAATATTCGTTAAATGTTTCTCTTTAATACGACATAAGTTTCATTCAAAACTGTCTGTCAATACCTAATAAATTAGCGATAGAAGTCTGGGAAATCACTCTTTTCCATATGACTACATGTAAAATTGTAAAAAATATTTATATTAATATCTCATCATTAAAATATCCAAATGACTTAAAATCTTTTTTGAGGTATTCTGGTATACTGTTATAGATTATCAAATTTCTTTTTTGAGATCTATCTGTTAATTCCTTAACCGGATGAACCTCCTTAATTAGGAATACGATTCAGATCGGTAACAGAACTTTATGGAACTCTCCCCTAGTTTCTAATCTAGCTGAATTTCTGAACAGGCAGCCGAAGGATAATAAGCCAATAAGGAGTTCTTTAGAAAAGAGTACTGTGTCTTGCGAGTCAAAGAGCTTTAAGGAAGGAAATAACTTGGAGCTTCGCGTAATATTTCGGTACAAAATTGCGTACTCCATTCTCTCGTTTGATGACCCCACCTCGCCAGTACCAGTACGCTATAAGGCTGTATAACAGAACTTCCACATTGCGTCCGCCTTACGGATTAATTTCTCGTTTCTTTGCAATAAAGGATCCGTCCGTTTGATCCTGATCGTATTGAGAGGGAAAACAGAGTCGAGCGGAAGGGAGGTAAAAGATTCCCGTATTCGCCTCGAAGGAGCTCTCTTTATTTCATTTCGATACAATAGTCCGCAATGATAGAATTCTTCTGATCCCTTCCGATGCTCCTCGTTTTCCAGTCTTTCACATGATACGCACCGCATAAAGTATAAATATTCATCGATTGTTTAACCATTCCTACGATAGTGAATCACAATCATTTGAATATAAGATCATTCGTACTTTATTCAAAGGAATATATGTACTTTCATTTTGCATCGAAACTATTGTTATTCGTTTCGTAACGAAAAAATAATTCTATAGTCCATCGCTCTTTGAGATATTCAAATCACTTTATCTATGATACAGTGAGATTGCATTTTGGTTTATGAATGTAAGCTCTGGAGGAATTTCATGTAACCTAGATCCAGCTTAACATTTTTCATAAAATGTTTTACGTTTATGTGCCATCATAAAAGGTTCCCTGAACTCCCTTTTGACAAAGATTACAGCATTTAGTACGAAGTTAACCAAATAAGGTTTCTTAAACCGGGGGAACGGGATTAATCAAATGCCCGAAAATCCTCAATGTATCTCAAATAAACCGCCGGTTATTTAAATCTCAGCTATGGTGTTGATTTGCGATTGGCAAAGCAGAAAGCAGGTCGGGCGAAATCGAAGATACGCGTTTTGGTCCGCGCGGTTCGAGTCCCCGTTGGGGATAGAAATGCGATCGGGGCCCTGGCGAAACAGGATTATTCGACGTGGAAACCATATAAATCTCTTCATTAAGTTTGTCAGAGAGTCCCGGCAATCTAACTTCGATGAGCCATCCGCGATGAACTCTAATTGGCTGACGTGCGCCGACCGCAGATCAGAACTTCTTCGGTTTCCTTTCGCACTAATCAAAAGCTAGCTGGCTCTAACGATCGCCACAGCGGCGTTGATCAGGAACGCTTATACGTATCTTCCCGGGTCCGGGTGACCAGCGCGGCGATGCAAGTCATCTCTGCCACTCTCGAAATACCAACGTCCTGGCCGCTACGCGGCCACGCGCGCCCGATCGCATTAAAATCAGATTTGTCGCAGTTCGTTTTCAGCGTTCGACCAACGGGACCTGCTCTGTAATTTCGCCCCGGCACGGTCCGCGCGGCGTGATACTCCGTTTCTGCTTTCGACGCGATACAGTTTCTGCGCGGACCGTTAGTCGAATCAACTTCCCTTTGAGCGACCATAAAATTTGACACCGAAACACTGATTCTTCAGCTTCGCTCTGTTGATCACGTTCACGCATTTCTTTGCGAGATAAGTGTTCGATTTTTTTGTTAAACTCCTACAGAATTAGGTATAAATGCACTTTCACGAAGATTAGAGAAATAGGTAAAATTGTCGTGTTTCTACGCGGATTAAGTTCACTACCTTTCTTCTACGCACTTGATATTCTTGATTCAGATCAAAGACAAAGTTTCCAATGAAAGAGCCATGAGCGTGTATTCTAGGCTCTTTGAAGTTAAGTGGAGCCTTTGATAATGAACACGGGAAATAAACGGTAAGTGAATTTGCATGTCTAAGCGAAGTTTGCAAATAGGAAATTTTGTTAATTACCGTGACAAAAATCTTTAGAGGTTCTAAATAGAAAATCATAGGAAATGAAAATCAATTACGTTTTATGTAATCAAATTTGAAATGAAATATCTTTTATAGACAGAAACATATTTTTTATTAGACTGTTCTAAAATTAATTTGTTTGAATTAATCGGAAGAACAGTACTCCGACTGTCCTAAGTCTTCGGATAAATCAAGAAGAGTGAAGTGTCAAGTCTGGATTATCAGAGCAAATACATAAGAAAGAGGGACGAGTAAGTCGTCCGGGCGATCAATTTATTGAAGTCGAGAAATGCGTTTAGATGCAGAACTATCAATCGTGGCCAAAAGAGGCAATCGTAATAAGTGATAGAACGAGGAGACAAGAGGGTGTATAATGGAAAGGGGAAAGAAGAGGTGGTCGGAACAAGCTAGCAAAAACGGGCCGGGAAAAACGTCTCCGACGTCAATTTTCCGGGCAACGGTCGGACTGGTGTCGGGAGAGACGTCCCCGTCAGTCGTGGACGGAACCTCCGGCCGTCCTTTACGACTTTTTAAGAAGTCAACAAAGTTCGACAGCGAGTTTCGCACAATGGCAAGCCCGGATTCTCTCGTTCGCCCTCTCGTTCCTCGCCCGTGAACGGCGGTGGGGGCGTCCCGCATTGTCTTCGCGGCATCGTCGAAACGTCTTCGACGGATGGAAGCCGAGATCACCGTCACCGAACTCTCAGCGCGCCGATTGTCCCAGATAAAGTTCTCAAGGCGAGCTCGTTAAATTGTTTTGTGATTACGGACGCGCGGGGTCGATTTCGAAATTAACTTCGGGAGGTCGGGGCTCGTTAAAAAAGTAGTGCATAACGAGGCTAAGCAAATCGGACCGGCGGGATGGAATCCCCGCGCAGCTCGCCGAGACACGAACTTCGATAATTTTCTATGCCCCGAACGGTTCCGGCGATTCGATGAGCCGATCGCAGGCTCGCTCCGAGCATTGTATATCATTTCGCCGCGCTCCACGAAATTCAATATCTGCCGGCTAATCCTGTTTCCCGTCGGAGCGGCGCGGGCGCGGAGCGATGTGCACGCTCGCGAGTCCCGTTAA
Source organism: Ceratina japonica (assembly GCA_019453355.1). Taxonomy (NCBI): domain Eukaryota; kingdom Metazoa; phylum Arthropoda; class Insecta; order Hymenoptera; family Apidae; genus Ceratina; species Ceratina japonica. The sequence goes on along the minus strand of SMSR01014557.1, from coordinate 48,379 downwards.
GATTCTCCATCCCTTAGCCACTTCCGCCAGTCTAGCTATCTCCAGAATGCAGTGTGTTTCGCTCGTCCTGGATGATCGAGCACCTGAACCAGCGAAAGTTCCCCGAGATGAATTGGCTTGTCTCTCGCGGTTAGTTTCCGAGGAACGGCTCGCCGTGTTGCGTGGTAGCTCGCAACGCACGGCTGCGTCGCGGCGCGGCGCGGCTCTCCGCGCCGAGCATCATCGGGCTCTTCATCGCGCCGAGTCGTTCCGTTCGGCCATTTTGCTGGAATCGGTCGTTTCATAGCCGACGTGGCTCCGCCGCCGCTAATTCAACCTCAACGAGTCGATGCCGACCGATAATAATATTCCATTACAGCCACCGAGGCCGTACATCACCTGGTCGTCACGCGGATCGTCCGCAACACGATACCATCTACATGAGGCGTTAATTACGTGCCGTCCCTACCGCGTTACACCACTACTCGCGATATCGTTCGAGTGGAAACGGGTCGCCCTCATCTTACTGGCACATTTCCTTTTTCTCGCGTACTAACCTCATTTTCTCACCAATTTTTACTCACCTTCTAACTTACACTTGTTCCATATTCATGCGTTCTATGCGCGAGTCGTGCGTAGCTGAACTTGTCAGATGCAAAAAAGGTTCTATGCAATTTCCTTCTTGACTTCACTCGTTAAGCAATAATTGGCGATGAACGAAGTAATTAATCGGCTGGTCCCGAAGTGTTCGAGGTAGAAGAATATTTTATATGAACTTTTTTGCAAGTAATAGCAGTGCCTACAACTTTTATTTGAAAGATTTTTCAAAATTGTGAGTGAAACAAATTTGTCCGAGATTTCGTCCAAGGGTAGTCTTTCAGATTTGATGAAAATTTCATTTATTGCAAATAACTGCTTCCCTGTTGCTGCTAGTGAAAAATGTTTTATATAAAAGTTATAGGCGCCGTCAGAAGCTACAAGTTTTGTATGTAACATTTTTTCGCCGTCGTCGATAGTTGACGAGTAATTTGCAAGAAACTGTTTTTTCATTTTTTGAGAAATTCTTGTTATAGACGTTAGCGAGAAATGTTTCATAGAAAACTTGTAGTTCTAGACGTCAGCTACAAATGTATGGAATTTTCATTAAAATTGCTTTCACTTTGAATTATATCCTTTAGCATAGCATCAGTCCCAGATCGAGCATTGAAAAAGAGACAGCTTTATTACTATTTTTTAATCTTCTCTGCAGGGACCAGGGAGTAATACTACATGTAAAATGAATCGAAAAAAATAATAACATTTTTCCGTTTGCTGCTTCGTTTCCGAGAAAATCGAGTTTAAAAATTCTATCCAGTACGCGTACACTGCATTGTCTCTCTCCTCTCTGTCTCCAATTCATTATACAAGTTTCGTCCCGATTACACGTTGTAATATTGACGTCTCTATTGTTCATAAGTCATTAAAAAAGCGAGCAATCCGCGTCCGTTAACAAGGACGTCTCTTCGAACAGGTTTTCCAATAATATCACCTAATTGACGTTAGTAATATCAATGAAATTGATGAACGTACTACCTTTTATTCACTAATACATATTATAAATCTAGAGGTGGTAAAATACGTAATATATGTACAGTATTGGATGGAATTTTCAAGCTCGACGTTCTCAAACATAAAATGTCAAACGAAAAAATATTATTCTTTCTTCTCGACTCAATTTTACATGTAGTACCATAAGCTCGGTTATACCACTCGTTCGACGACACCGTATACAACTATAATACTTTAGGTCTCTCAATTTTCCTTACAGAGTTACAGAACTGTGTACATACGAGACATAATTCAAACTATGTGCGACAGCTAGGATACAATTTTCACTTTGAGGTGGCAATTTAAGTATCCATCAATTAGGCAAAGCGCTAGGAAGCTGTAATATGTGACTGCATAATCTCGTTCTTAATGTAGAGGCATGTCGTTGTAAGGCAGACTCGAAAACATAAATTGAGAGACGAAAGTCTGCCCCGACTGATTTACGATTTTGCAAACACGAGCGAACCTTCGCGGATACGTTGTACATCAAGCACGTTTTACTTTTATTATTAACATATGCTGCGGCGGTAATCGATGTTTAACGAATGCAACTTGTATGGCAGCTGCCAAACGTGTGGTAATTGCGGTGGCCGGACAAGTTTGATTACCGGTCTCGGTTCAATCCGTAAACGATATAAATTGAAAGTAAATATAATTTAATTGCTTGCTTTATTACGGACATGTGTCGGGTGCTCTGATCACGGAACGCAAAAGATTATTTACCGTCGATGAATAACGGTACACCTATACGGGAGTTCGACGTTTAACTTTGATTTTATGAAGTAGCATTACTAATTTATTTCACTAGGTACTTCGCTTTGAATATCCGACATCGTAGTAGGTAATAACCCTTGATACATTGTCCATCATTCGGCCTGTTAATGTTCCAGGAAGTCCTTATCGTTTCAAGGCGAGTATATAATTTTCCTTCAAATTATGCAGGATACATTAGAGAAATTAATTGCAATCTAAAGTAAATAAAATATGAGACATAAACTCGGCTAACATGAAATCTGATATAAAGTACATGCAATAAATGTGAATCGAATACTTTCGACGACTCAGCAATGAAATCTGAAACCTATTATTATGTAATAAATATAAAGTAAACGAGCATAAGATTCTAATATTTTTTTTATAACAGTTAAACTGAAGTGAATAGGCAAGGAGATTTGTATTCTAGGCATCGGCTTGATGTAACGCGTTCCCAGTCCGAATATTGGATCGGCAAATGAAATTACGACGTTAGACCTCAGTTTCGTGACTATTCTCGAAGACGAGAATATAGTATGACAGTGGCTGCGCGCGTATTGGTTTGTTTTCAAAATGCGCGAGGAGTCACTAATTGAGACGTTACAGCAGCGAACCGAATTACACAATACGTGGCGTGTGTAACTGGGCGCGTGCCGCACGCACGCTCCGATTGGTGCCCCAAGTCCCGGGCGCCGATACGCGAGGAATTGTCAATTTGCTCCTTTTAATGAGGATTCAATTCGATTATGCAGGACGGAACAGCTCCGCGAATGTAATCGATTTATTTGATCGGTGATCGAGTTTCCAGAATAATTACGCCTACTGATAATTTGATATTCCACCCGCTTCGCGTCTCTGAATTCTTATCTAGCCCCGTTTTTTAACGAAACGCGCATCGATCACCGAGTCATTTCATTCTTCTCACAATCTGACGTTCTCATAGAAATTCCAGTTGAAATGAAATTTTTAACATACAATGACACGTAATTTATTTTTTATTCACAATGAAAACTTTTTGGGACGTTTTGATTCACTGTCTCCGACGAAGCTTGTTTTCCAAAATGGTAAAACGCGTGCGAAACGTGTCGTATAAAGTCGCCAACGGAGACAATAAACAACGCGAAATCCGAATTATCAGGGGGCCACGCGGTAGAAAAGGGTGAGATCTAGACTGCACTTTCATGCGAGTAAACTTTAAGGAGTCGTACGTCAAAATGTCGGACCGGATGACAGGAATTCCTTTCAGTTACCATCGTGTCCCGTCGCGCCCGCGATGAAGCGAATTTCTTTATTTCGAGAAATCGGGATGTGAGCTCGAGTCGACGCGAGCAAAGAACAGAGAAGAATTATCGGATGAAAACGCGAGACTTACTTATCTTCGTTACCATTTGTCAACTGACGGTAGAGACATTTATATTAAATTTTTATGTAACACGAACGTCGACAAGACGAGTGACAGTGATTAAACGCATTGCATAATTAAATTGTAACTTGAAATAGATAAAATAAATTTACAGACATAAATATAAATGTTTTTTTTTGACATAGTGTCTGGTTCTATTTTGACTTACCAATTTTGAGACGGTGCTTCAAGCTTTCTGAACTCTGAAACAAAAACCATATTCTGATTAAATGAATAAAAATTTGATGAAATTCAAAAAATCACAGAATGATAATTCTAAAATTAATCGATGAAAGCATGACTCTTACTTTTCTGAACCATTTGACTTTGTATTGGTTTATAAATAAAAGTTTAATGGTTTCGGTTTTCGAATTCCAGACGTAAATCGGCTGGAACCCAAAGTATCTAAATTTAATTTCTTTAGAAATTTTGTACACTCGAGAAATGTCCAGTTACATTCTGCGGATTCTTTCACGCGAGTCTTACCGTTTCCACATAATGAGATTTCATGCTACTGTACCAAGTTATTAGCGTTACTATAATAACTGTTGTAGTAATAAACATAGCAGTGCATCTATTAGTAGGATTGCACGCGAGGTATGAAACGGTATCGAACGTCGAAACGGAATCCGTTTATGACAATTGTAAACCCCTTTCAGTAGCCACATATGCGTTTAGTCTATGCACACGCACACTAACTGTATTTATTAATAGGTGTCAGTCACGACCACTTCCAATTTTAATATACCCATAAAGATACTCAAATTGGGATTATATTTAATACGACATAAAACGTTATCGTACAATTGATGAAAGAACTCATAAGGCTCATTCTAAACATTACTTTATATGGCAGTATACGATCTATTAGCCAGAGAACGGAACGAACTGTTTTCACCTGTCACAGTCTATTTAAATCCTTTCTCTTTTATTTCCTTTTCTAGAGGAAAAAAGTGAATCCTCTTTTCACGGTAGGATAGATGAGATAAGTGACGCGTTTCACTGTTCTTTATTAGCGAATGTGAACGGTCTAATAAACAAAGCACGACGGTTCGGCGCGAATAATTTCGTGGTTGGTTAAACTAAACGTCTGGC
>SMSR01014557.1:0-41880 GCA_019453355.1 Ceratina japonica | reverse complement strand
CTTCCTGCAAGTTAACGAGGACAAGACAAAACCTCCAATTGATACAATCTCCAAACGAATGAAAAAACTCATTTAAAAAGTTGGACATATTATGATTAAAATTCTTGAAATTCTAAAAAAGATTGTAGATGACACTAGGAATAAGCATGTTCGACATTTTACTTCTATGACGTTAACTGAAAAGTCACGATCTTGCGTCGTAAATCACGTGTGTAATTATTTGTGACAGTAATAGAAAAGTGAAGGACTGGCTCAGTGGTGTTCTGCACAGTGTCAGTGAAAGCCTATTCTTTAATGGTAAGAAAAGTCTGAAGAGACACGTTTCGTTACGTGTACTGTTATGAGCGGTACTCAGACGGTCATAAGCTTAATAGATAATTCTGCCAAAGTGTTAGAAGTTCAGTATGTCTGCGAGCAATGAGAAATTGGGAACAGGTTACGAGATCACTGCACGTCAACTCGAATCTTTATAAAATAATTTCGAAGAACGACTCGTTTAAAAAATAATAAAACGATACTATTATTCTTCATTTAGTAGCGGTAGTCAAACTAGAATTCGTCGAGCGTTTTAATTAAAAGATCAAACATGGCCCGACGATACGTGAAACGCGGAACAGTCTCTCTTGATCTCATAACCAGCTCCGAAGAGGCGAATCAGAAGGAGGGACGGATAGGCGTTTGCGCAGCGAACGTCGAAACAGTATGCAAGTATGCACGTAGCCATACATGTCCTAGACAAATATACGTATGTACATATATGTGTGTGTGTATCTTCGTTGGAGATGCCCATTATCAGCAGATTAAACAGTGCCATTTCAAATCTGGATGGTACTCGAATCTCGATTCGCCGAGTTATGTCGACTGTTGTATTGAACGGTCTGTCGTTCTGAAGTTTCGACTGCCGGTTGAAAAACCCACCAATCGTTTCGCGAGACCGGCTCCGGGCCAATAATCTCAGCCAAAAAGCGGGAAAAAGGCATTTATGATCGAACTCAAAATTAAATGTACAAATACAATATACATTTTTATCAACTATTTCTATAGAGTAATTGAGATTAAAAAGCGGTATATAAAGCCGATGTCAAGCGGATTTGTTGAGCTGTTCAATTCTTTTTTATATAAACTCTCATTAGACTGTCGTTGTACACGTGTAGAAAATCCGGAAGATTCGTGATATTCTTTGGGACGCATTAGTCGCGCGACAGCATGTTACATATTGCATGCCGCTAATTATTGATGTTACGGTTATTACCGGCGCGTTCGACGCGGTTATGAGCCATTAAATGGTATTTTATTGATATGCAGGACACACACGTTTCGCCGGAACAGTTGATTGATCTCCTTTACTGCCTCGAAATATCGCCGTTAGCTTCCTGTTAAGGCCACATANAAAGTCTGAAGAGACACGTTTCGTTACGTGTACTGTTATGAGCGGTACTCAGACGGTCATAAGCTTAATAGATAATTCTGCCAAAGTGTTAGAAGTTCAGTATGTCTGCGAGCAATGAGAAATTGGGAACAGGTTACGAGATCACTGCACGTCAACTCGAATCTTTATAAAATAATTTCGAAGAACGACTCGTTTAAAAAATAATAAAACGATACTATTATTCTTCATTTAGTAGCGGTAGTCAAACTAGAATTCGTCGAGCGTTTTAATTAAAAGATCAAACATGGCCCGACGATACGTGAAACGCGGAACAGTCTCTCTTGATCTCATAACCAGCTCCGAAGAGGCGAATCAGAAGGAGGGACGGATAGGCGTTTGCGCAGCGAACGTCGAAACAGTATGCAAGTATGCACGTAGCCATACATGTCCTAGACAAATATACGTATGTACATATATGTGTGTGTGTATCTTCGTTGGAGATGCCCATTATCAGCAGATTAAACAGTGCCATTTCAAATCTGGATGGTACTCGAATCTCGATTCGCCGAGTTATGTCGACTGTTGTATTGAACGGTCTGTCGTTCTGAAGTTTCGACTGCCGGTTGAAAAACCCACCAATCGTTTCGCGAGACCGGCTCCGGGCCAATAATCTCAGCCAAAAAGCGGGAAAAAGGCATTTATGATCGAACTCAAAATTAAATGTACAAATACAATATACATTTTTATCAACTATTTCTATAGAGTAATTGAGATTAAAAAGCGGTATATAAAGCCGATGTCAAGCGGATTTGTTGAGCTGTTCAATTCTTTTTTATATAAACTCTCATTAGACTGTCGTTGTACACGTGTAGAAAATCCGGAAGATTCGTGATATTCTTTGGGACGCATTAGTCGCGCGACAGCATGTTACATATTGCATGCCGCTAATTATTGATGTTACGGTTATTACCGGCGCGTTCGACGCGGTTATGAGCCATTAAATGGTATTTTATTGATATGCAGGACACACACGTTTCGCCGGAACAGTTGATTGATCTCCTTTACTGCCTCGAAATATCGCCGTTAGCTTCCTGTTAAGGCCACATAATCGGATCTACCTTGTTTAAAGCGAATTGAGATTCATTACAAGCAAAACAGAGGAAAAATATTTCACTAATGCAAAATTTACAAATAAAATATGTAAAATTGTTAGTAACCAAATCTATTAGGAGCTTGAATAAGTTCTCGCTGTTTCTTCAAAGGTGGTAGTAGCAGTACCCCGTTCGTGGAATTTCGAATGGTAACACACATGCAAGGCAGTAGTGTATCTAACCTTAAATTTCAGTGTATGGTAGTTCACTTTAGTGTAAACAAAGTAATTTTTTCTTAGTTCTGAAAATGTCTACTTTTGTGCCAAATAAAGTGTATTTGCGGGAAATTTTATTACACTACTTTATTCAAAAGAAATCTGCAGCTGATGCACATAGAATTCTTGTTGAGACTTATGGTGACAATGCTTTGTCGGATACGACATGCAGAGACTGGTTTCGACACTTCAAAAATAATGATTTTGAACTTGAGGATAAAGAACGTTCTGGCGCACCGAAAAAATCTGAAGACGAAAAGTTGGAGGAATTACTCGATCAAGACCGATGTCAGACGCTAGCAGAGCTTGGAAAAACATTACAAATAGATGAGTCCTTTGAATGAAATGTTTTTATTCCTTATAATTTAAATAAAGCTTTTATTTTGTAAAAGAAACAGGGAGAACTTATTCAAGGTCCTAATATTTACTTAAACAATGTTTGTCGTTACAAAATACATTTCCATGCTTAATCTACTTGTGAGGAACGTTGTTCTGCTTTCCTAAGTAGTATGAACGAATTGCAGGCAGGGAAACAGGTCGACGATACTCGACACGTGTGCGAATGTTGCACTGTCATTCGTTTAGTGATCCATCTAATATAATAGAATCTGCAGTGGCCCGCGCTGTGACAACGGCAACTAGATCAGCCGCTAAGCGAATCCAGCCGCGATAGCGCGATATAATATAATCCAAGGAAGAAACGGCGCGGCGGCGGCGGCGGCGGCGTCCTCTGAAGAAGCGGGGAGCATTACAGAGCATGATTCGAGACGTGAAGTGCGTCGAAGAGGTTCGTACCGTCGTTTGCCGCATGACATATGTTTGCTAGGAGAAGCCATTGCTTGAATAGTTGAATAAACGACGGGAGCTTAGAATCCATCAGCACCTAGCCGCGTGTATACGTACGTAGAGCGCCGGTTACGCTCACATCATCATCGTCGCGCGGTTTCGCTCCATCAACAGCTTTGCATCAACGTTTTCTTCCAATCCCTGCTCTCTTCCAGTATCTGATTTTGCTATAATCCCTCTTAGAGCCACCGTTCCCTTTATCGGCCCGGATAGAATGGAACCTACCACTAGCCCCGGCTGTAACCACCGGCTTTAGCGACACGATCGTGTGATTTATTATTCCAAGTTTCGCTGTTTAACGCCCTCCAATATGTTAACGTTCCGTTGAATTATTCTCCAACTACCGAACTATACACATATTATAAATGCACGGCTGTGATCTATGTCGTCGATAACGATCCGACAATTTGTTCTACGTTTATCAAAATTTTATTCACTTGATCACGTCGTTCCAACGCTTTAATTGATCAATTATTTTTCTTAGGCATTTTACGTGAATTGAAGCAACTATTTTGATCATTGGCCGAGGACTTTCGTCGGTGAAGAATCGGAGTCGACGCGTTAGATGTGGAGTATAGTTAAAGATACGGCATTGCGTAGAGCTGTTCGCGACGATGAGCACGCGGCGTGGCGTGGCGCGGCAGGTCTCGCGGTAATTCCCGCAGCTCTCGGTTATTATAAATTCCCTGGCAGTAACCGCGGAGTAGGTAGCTGCTACGTAGCTACGTAGCTGGATAATAGTCTGAAACAAGTACCGCCACGAAAAGGGCGAGGTCAACTCGTCTGTTGCATATTAAAGACACTGTGCATGTATCCCTATCGCGCTAGAGGCAGGAATGCGCATACGTGGTTCTCCGGTAAGTGGCTCGTATATTGGGACGTATGTCTGACCGGTGGTATCGAGCAGGAAGAAATTTTCTTGCGCTTCGACACGCCGCGCCGCTGCCTATCGCTACCCCTTCGAATTCATTGCGAATGCGGGAAGAAATACGCCGGCGAATAATCGAAATCCGCGCTGCACCCGCCGCTTATTATACCACGCGTTCCCGTCTAAAACCGACGGATCGTTAACCGTCTCCGGTTACCTGGAAATCCGCTCGCGAAAACCACTGCTTCCATTCGTTCCAATTTTCTAAATCACGTTCCCTGCGATGAATCAAAAATTCGATTTTTGACGTATAAATTGATTTTTATTTTCATTGAGGATTTGAGTCTTCTGTGTATAATTAATGTACATATCATTTGTGTATTAATCGTCTTCTGCACTGATAAATTCAGCTAACAACGGCCTCGAAGCTAATTAGCGTCACGTTATCCGTTAGGAGCGTCTTAGTCTCGTTATTGGGCAAAGTACACCGACTGGGTGCTTTGTACCTGCCGTGGACTCAATGCCGTCAACCAATGTATACGTTGGCGGTTGGCCGTAAAATTAGTGGGACGTCTTGGCAACTTATCCCGGACAAAACTGAATCTCTCTCTCTCTCTCTCTGCCCACCGACCTCTTCCCGGATTACCTCACGGATTTCCGATTACGTACACAGTCTCGAAAAAAGCCGAGTTAGATTTTTCACTGGCGGAGATCGAATGTCTTCGCCTTGATAAATTAGCGGGAGACGCGGAACCGATCGCTGCTGCGGTCAATCATTAATGGCGATAAAATTGTTCTCGATTAAATCGTTGATTGTTCCGGGGAGGGTCGTTAGCAACTTTTTATCAACCCTTAACGCGATTAACGTTTAGCGGAAATTCCTCCTGCTAGTGAGAGTCGAAACCAAGGCATCAAAGTGTGAAGTTCATCAAGTATTTTTGCTTGTCAAGTTGGATACTATACATACACGTACAGCATTTTACATTAGTTTCTCATTTATGCAATATAAGTGACTCGTGCAGATAATTGCTGATCGATAACGCTTTAACGAAACCGTCAGAGCTTTTGTTTTCTTTTCGGTTCACAAAGCATTCTCGTTTGTTTCTCCGAGAAAATGTATTTTCCCACGGACCGGCCGGGGAGATTCGCATAAAGAGCGATGACTCCCCGCTGGCCAGAAGTGTCCGCACAAAGGATCGCTTTATGAATTTGCGCGAGATCCATCCGGACAAGACGTGAATAATATGCACCTGCTGCGACCATGGAATGAGCTACGCGCGGCAGTTCCCTATTAACCCCACCGCCGCCGCCCTCTTTCCGGGGTCACGTCTCCGTCCGAATATTCGCTCGAATTTCCTCACGTTTTATCGTTCCCGGGGTTCTGATTTTCCCGCGATCAAACTAACGACCTAGACGACCGGCCATAACCGTGTCCCCCGTTCTCCGCCGACGATTTCGCGAACGAAAAGGCCGCGACGCAACGGGTTGCCATGGCAGTGATCACGAAACAGAATGGCACGCGTGCGGAATTCAAAAACATTCCTCTTCAGCGGGAGTCCCTCGCTCCTCCTGACCCTATACGTCCCCGAAACGGTAACGAGACTCAGATATTCCTCGTTATTTACGATTCAAACCCCGAAATGTCTTTGTAACGAGGATAAGTACAGCCTGAATCAGCCGGCAGAAGAGATTCGGCGAAATTTCCCATTAAAGACATTCTTTTTACGTCGGACCGTTCGTTCCGAATGCGCGTAGTCACATTTCGGTGGACAGTGTCTCCAGACGTTTAACAGTCTCGGAACAAGAAAGGAGTTACAATGGCACGCCGCAATCGAAACGGCCTATCTCTTTAACTAGGATCTCCATTCGGGGGGATTTATCGATTGGTAGTTTCGGGTAGGTCACGGCTCGAATCGGGCAGAAAAATATTAATTAGTCGCGGGGTGTCTGTTATATAGGTTGCGGTCAGGCTCGGTATGCGATTACCACGCGTGCAAACAATGCCCGTATTCGTTGACCTAGCCCTAGCCCCGGTAACCAGCTCGAGCCGTTGCATAAGTAGCCTACATAAATTGTCGGCCGAGAAGCGTGTACCTGTACTCGCAATAAAGAGGCCGGTAGAAAGGGATACGCGCGAAGCGGAGAGAAAGAGAGAGAGAGCCGCCCTGTCTGTGTGGACACGCAGGCGTCTGTATGCACACGGAAGAGAAAACGACTGCCGTCAGTGGGAGTCGTGGCTGACGCCGCGCCGTTCAAATCGCTTCGTTACACTTACGTACATATGTTGCGCATAAACGTGAAATGGAAATACATAGGACTGTAATGATCCACGTGCTCCTCGGTTCACCTTGCCGATGTACCTTTGATGGAAGAGATCTAATGAGGTTACTTATTTGATCAGAAGCTGAAGCTTGCTAGACAACCGCGATTAACCCGACGCGACGCGGCCTCGTTCAAAGTCCTTTCGAAGGATTATTGCAAATCTCGATACACGTGTATTCTATAAATAGTTACGAACGGGCTGTGGGTCAATTTGTGGGAAGATATGGCCAATACATTTTTCTTCGCTGCGATCTTTCGACTCTAACGGTTTGGAGGCGAGGAACTCAGGAGTCCTGCGGACCGAAGTTGGACATCTCGCCTGGTGGGTGGTATTGAATATGTTAACTCGCCGGTCCCACTTGCGGCTGACCATATCTGTACACGTAAAATACCTTTGCATTGTAATGACGAAATATTCAGCGTCAGCGAGCCGACGCGAGAACTCCCGCTGCTAGCCACGAAACTCAATCGCGAATAACGATACTCTTCCGGTGTTGTTTCTACTTAATTCGCCAGCGAGAGAATTAGCATACCTACGCCAGAACTCATAACTGTAAAACCAAATAAGATGTCTCTGAGAAGACACCTGGTATTCCTAAAGCAAAAATTAAAAAATTGTCACAAAAGTTGGAAAGGAACTTTTTTTATTATACAATAACCCAGTAAATATACTGTATTATTATTTCAATATTCGAATTATCTGTGGCTAAAAAGTACTTCAACATTCAGTGGCTATTAGATTCACAGGCAGATCCATTTGACGGCGATGATAGGTCTTCCATTAATCATAAAAAAAATCTTGCGTTCATTAAGCTCGAGTACATTAAGCTCCGAGTGAATCCGAAAATGAATCATTATCAGTGTGAACGTCGGGGAACGCGTCCAATAATATGTTTATCAAACGGGCGATATCGAAATGACGTAAATAATTATACGCGCGATTTAATAATGCTTTGTCACATGCGGGCGATCTTAATCTGGCGTATATGAATCGTCGATAAATCGCGTAATGAAACTGGATGTGGTAATGACATTTATCGTGATCCTTCCTTGTCTGTCATTTGCACGCCGCCTACAATTTTCATCCGTATCGGCCGATAACGATATTTCATACATTGCACAGAGTCCTCTTTCGTCGCCTGGCTGCCTTTACGGTTGTTAGACACATTTGTCACGCATGCGAGGGAATCTCCTTGTGTAAAGAGGCGACGCGTTACAAATGGTAAAACCAAGGATGTCCGCGAAAAAAAAAACCGGTGAATACTATGAAATTAAATACGAGATTCAACGGTTGTCGCGTACATTAACACGATAAGACCGTAAATAAATGATCGTTTTCCGTAAGACTCGTTCGTTCGGTCTCGCCGTACGTCATACGGGTAGCTTCTGAATGGGTTTATAGTTACGTCACGGTATTTATACGGTCGTTCACGTTTCCGTGCTATTATACAACGGAGCGGTGCCCCTCTTCCGGTTAGGGCGCGAGCTTCGCGCGGCATAATGTGTTATTTTGGCGCCTGCCTTAACCAGACACATATTTCACGCGTCCCACTTTCTTGTCACGAATCCGAGGCCGCGAGGTAACCGGTCTACCTGCGAAAGGAGCTCGGGCTGCGGTTTTTGCACATGCCACGGTATGCACCGAACTGACTTGACTCAGCAAACGTCGTCGCCGTCGCGTTTAACGGTACACGCCAGATTGGCACCGTCCACCACAGTTTGCCCCAGTCGTTATACTACCTACGCCGCGTTTGGTCCCACGACGACGGCCGCGCTTAGTTTACGACCCTATCAAATCGATAAACAAGTTCACGGTATAGAGATTATCCCGCGCGGCTCCGGCCGAGTAGGTGGAGAGCTCATAACGCAAATGCAAATCGATGATTCTTAATCGGGCTAGGAAAAAAAGCGGTAATATGTAACCAGATCGATAGAGCCGGGGGGCTAATAACTGGCCGGTCGCGGTCCGAGCTCGGAACCAGACTAACTGGACGAACAGGAACATGTTATGCGGCCGCGTTATCGAGACTTTAATTTCCTTAATACGTCACCGATACCATAGAGCTAATTAGAATGGACCGATATCCACGCGAGAGGTCACTCTCTCAGGAGTGCCGCATATATAGGTATAGGCACCGATCCGGAGATCAGTGTCCAGCCTCTAATTTCCTCCCGTTACCTCGTATCCACACGGCTGTGTGCCGTATCTATATACGCGGTCACACTCCTACAGGCAACCCGGCCCTCCTCACCCCCTAGCCTCGTGCTCCTTGTGTGTCGTGTTGTCGTCGCCTATGACCCGACCTGAATGTACACAACGGGGCCAATAGCAATTACGAGTAGCTATATGGTCCTCCTTCGTGAACAATGAGACGGTCGTTTTGATCAAGTTATGGCACGGAACTCCGAGAACGGTCTTTCCTGAACGTCCGATTCGAAGCCCCGCGACACGGTATTAAGACCGGCGGACTATTTTACTCGAACCCTTATCGCACCGATAAACGGCCGGACTTCATCAACGATAATGTTCGACCAACAAATTTGATTTTAAACACCAGTAATAAAGATAAGGGTTACTCTTCCCTTGCTCGGGCGACGCCAGCCGTGAATGGGCACGCTCTGGTCGGCGATGGTATATACACAGTTCAGACTGAAATTGACTGGATCACCGCGTAAACACTCTCAGATAACACTTGTTAATTTATGTTTCTACGTGAAACGTGGTAATCAGATCGTGGTTCAGGAAGAAACGCGAAAACGTGTCGCGGAATCATTGTTATCTTATTCTGGAGGTGGAAATTCGTCGAGGCATTTTATCATACTTGATCACGATTTAACCATCATTAAACCGGCTTTTACGCTAATAGCATAATGCACGTGAGGAGCATCCGAGGAGCGTTGCCCGTTCCTCTATGACAAAGATTAATTCCCTTTACTATTATTTCCGTGACACTGTCATTTTAGTCATTACTCCGGCATCGCTTACACGCGCGAGAGTATACAGACGCGGAGGAAATAAACGTACAGTTCCCGTGCCGTGTTAAATGACCACGTAATCGTCGCGTTACCGTCGCTAATAAATGCACGCGCACGAGCGTACGTACGCTCGTATGATCAACGACACTCATTAATGTTGCTATTCTTTCACTTACGTTCCAAGACGACTCAATCCTAATCTAAAGTTCTAAATGAGAGTGAATACATTAGTAGGTATATCTGCATAATTCTTACATAAAATAAATTTACTTTTTATCGTACTTAAATATAATTTATTGTACCTGGTTTATTTAAGTGACTATACATTTAATTAAATTAGGTAAAATGAGACAAATTTGATCCTTGCAATGGAATAAATTTATCTATGCCTTCGAGGCTGAGNATTAATTCCCTTTACTATTATTTCCGTGACACTGTCATTTTAGTCATTACTCCGGCATCGCTTACACGCGCGAGAGTATACAGACGCGGAGGAAATAAACGTACAGTTCCCGTGCCGTGTTAAATGACCACGTAATCGTCGCGTTACCGTCGCTAATAAATGCACGCGCACGAGCGTACGTACGCTCGTATGATCAACGACACTCATTAATGTTGCTATTCTTTCACTTACGTTCCAAGACGACTCAATCCTAATCTAAAGTTCTAAATGAGAGTGAATACATTAGTAGGTATATCTGCATAATTCTTACATAAAATAAATTTACTTTTTATCGTACTTAAATATAATTTATTGTACCTGGTTTATTTAAGTGACTATACATTTAATTAAATTAGGTAAAATGAGACAAATTTGATCCTTGCAATGGAATAAATTTATCTATGCCTTCGAGGCTGAGTTTATACAGTGACTCCCATTAATATCCGGACACACTTCAAAACGGAATAAGTTCTTTAATGTGGAGCCAACTAACTTAATTTTTTGTGGGCTTTTTAAAGGCTTAGTTTACTATGTAATGTGTAACAAACAATTAAAATAAATTACTATTCGTCAAAATCTCGAAGAACAAAGAAAAGATCATGATGTTTAACTTTTTTGTTTGAGGCTCTAGCAAAAATTTCAAACATCCCGTTTGTAGATCTAAATGTGTTATATGAATGTATAAAGTTTCATAAAAATCCATGAAACCATAAAAGAGTTAGACATATCGAAATATGTAAAAATTCTTCAATTTATCTTCTATAATTCTTCAGTCGTAGATTGAAATTCGTGGAGAACTGCGATTGTTTCAATTTCTAATCGCTTATAGTGCATAGCAATATTGATCGATTTTTATGAAACTGTATACATGCATATGACTTACTTAGATCTGCAAACGAGACACTTTCAATTTTTATTACAGACCCTAATAAAAAAGTTAAAAACCATGTCCTTTACAATTTTCCTCGCGATTTCAATGAATACCAAGTTTTTTAAATTTTTTGTTACACATTCTATAGTAAATTAAACTCTCTAAAGTTCCACAGAAGATAAAGTTCTTTAATCCAATACTAAAAATCTCATACCGTTTCAAAATGTGTCCGAATATTAATGGAAGTCACTGTATGTTCCTTGGTTACGTTCAGAATTTCTCTTACGACGTGAATTAGGTTCTACGGTTTCCAGTATCAATTCAAACAGTCGTATATATAATTATTATAATAGTGCTTCTTTGTCGCGATTCTCGCGAACGTTTTTCGTAAAGAGAAAGCGTTACGACTCGTTGACTCAGATGTCGGGACGCGTGTACCGTTTCTANCCGTTTCAAAATGTGTCCGAATATTAATGGAAGTCACTGTATGTTCCTTGCTTACGTTCAGAATTTCTCTTACGACATGAATTAGGTTCTACGGTTTCCAGTATCAATTCAGACAGTCGTATATATAATTATTATAATAGTGCTTCTCTGTCGCGATTCTCGCGAACGTTTTTCGTAAAGAGAAAGCGTTACGACTCGTTGACTCAGATGTCGGGACGCGTGTACCGTTTCTGAATAGTATCACGATTTTTGCCGGTTTCTACGTAGAGCGAATTCGAAGTAGCGGATATCAACGGAATCATGATCGTCGTCGAACGGCACATGATCGCGCGGCGCATGATGAGCTGCACCGCAAGAACACGGAGAAAATTGAAGTTAAGTCGCTTAAGTGTTTACCCACGTTCTCAATTATATACGATGATCCCTTGCCACCAAAATAATTATCCTCCACTCCGTTATGTACTCGGAATTATGAGCACAATAGTATAAATTGGCCATCCAACTCGTTACCTTAATAACTGTGTTTCGTAACTATGAAACCCAGACTACAAATTTTTACCTACGCATAATCAATGTGTGATAAACATTTGCTTAGAAATGGACAATTCTGAAGGATTTGAAGATTTTCGACATAATAAGGCACGTTAATTAAGGGAAGGAATCGGCTTGGAACTATCAATTTTATACTGTAACGTGTAATACAGTAAACGGCGAGTGTATAAAGGTGAAACTTCCAGTTGAGGCTCGCTCGCGAGCGCGCGATAGGTGTATTAGAGGCAGGAGTAGCGGGCGAAACGGAATCCACGAACGAGATTTAATGCGGGTCTTATCAAAGAATGTCGGGGGTCTAGATAGACCGATATGAACTTATTCTGACATGTGAAATAGAGCCAGGCCGGACTTCGAATAACAGTAAATCGGTTCCATTTCGTTCGTAGCTACGACGTTTCGATTAGTATCTCTCGGTGTCCTCCGTAGCCCCGTCGATTCATCGGTTTTGCTACACATATAAGATCATTCACCCTTTCGTTTCTTTTATTCGATACAACAGACGTGATTCCAGGGTTAGGCAGCTCGCCGCCGAGGAAACATTGTCCCTTGCTCTCGATGAGAGAGATATTCTAATTTATGATAGAAAACGTCAAGATCGAGCACAGATTCGCGGGTAACGGGACTCCGCTGCACTTCATACGGTCCGGATAGTTCGATTCTATCTACGAACTACTTGCTCTTTATCGCGTCTTTATTAACGTTCAAACCCCTTTAATTTCATACGTTAAAAATATCGCTGCCGATTTTTCGATGATAAAATCATTGCGCACTGATTGAAGCAACGTAATTCTCTGTATTAAGTTTTGGCTGGCAAAAAACCTTGTACTAAATCCGGTTTATTTGAGAAGCGACTCACGGTCCGTGAAAGCATTAATATATATCGGTATTGGCGCTCATTTATGTCGAACGAAGAAGCTTTCGGCCGCAGCTGCAGCGGAATCCGCGCACGTTCGCTAAAGAGGTCGGGTCCGAGCAATTTTCATGAGCGAAATCGGGGAATATCATGGTCACCAAAAAGGTCGGAGTACAAATATTGACTTACGTGCCAAGCCAGCTGTGAAACGAGCGAGGTAAAACGTCGGATAACAAGGATGAGGAAGGCAGAAGCGGGGAAATAGGAAATTACATCCGGTACGAGTAAATAAACGAGAGGATCCAGGAATATCTCGAATAACAAGTGATAATTCAATCGTGTACATTGAAGATTGGCTTTCCGAAAAGAGCTTTTCGAGATAAAAGAACTGTACAAAGAGAAGAATTTTTTACTGAATTGAGAACGGATTGGCTCGGTATGGAGAATTTGAGGCCAAATATCTGAAAAACGATGTCGCAGCACACTTCGGGTTAGTAAAAGTATGTAATGACAGTATACAATGGAATTTATCCCCATCATGTAATAACAATAGATCGGTCTAACAATAGAGAATGAACGTTTTTTTTATCTATCATTCATTTAAACCATTCACTTCTTGCTCTCGTTACCAATAAAGATCCTGTTGCTTTCAATTAGACCTTTACCTAATTGATTTTAATTACTATTGTATCTTGCTTCTCCCCTTTTCTTCAGTTCTCATTACGACGTTAATTCGTCTTTCCTGTCAAAGAGGAAATACGCTTCCTTAATCCCTCGTATCGTAGTTATGTCGGCGGCAAAAAAGCTATTATTACCATCAGCATATATATTGTTATTTGCGTAGCAAATTCAATATAAATTCTAAAAATTGTTCAATTAGGACAGCCGTAAAATTGCAGGAAGTAATTATGTGATACAGTTAGTCGAACAAATTAATTGTTGTATACGCTCAGGGCGAGGTTACGCAGTTTATAGAAGAACTTAGGGACTGGTATATCGTTGCACGTATTGAATCGTAATTCGCATTAACTCGCATTGTGCTCGAGTTAACGAAACTGTTATCGAGCAATGATATATAAGGATCATCGGCGATATTCATTAGATCAGAGGTAACGATCTTCCTCCCAGTAATGTAGCTTCTTGAAGTATAGATTACCGTTAAAGGAGATCGCTATCTGAATCGGTAGACCACCCATGATGGAGTATCACGAAGGGTCGAATAATTTTTTTCCATACACCGCTACGAGGCCAAGCTAGTAGGAAGAACTTAGATACCAAACGAATGATGCTGAAAGCCTTTCAATGAACTGTTCCATCCCGTATATTATTGGCCGGCTACCGCCCACGACCCATGGCAATTGTCATCGCATTTTAATCCGCGAGTAATAATTTCAATAAACCTCCGCGGTCCCGAGCCGTCGTCATAATTTTGCATCGATCGCTATCTTATTAAAATGGAAACCCTCCGCTGTAGGGAGTATGATTTCTGACATTCAAGAAGACAATGGCCAGACTACCGCGTGGTACCGCAAAGCCAATCATTATGATTTCCCGACGATTTAGGGATAACATCGCTGATAAGAAAATTTATTTCCGTTCTTACGTACGTACGTGTCCGAGCGTTGGTTGAGAATTGAAAATATTACCATATTATTACCACCCTTTGTTTCTAAGTTATTGTTAACTTCGACAGAATGAATACATTATTTGATTTACTATGATTTGGACAGAAAGAAATTGCTAACATACTATTTGTGAGCCTGGAATATTAAATTTCTTTGATCTATGCTATCTGATTAAAGAGTACAGTATCAAAAATTTTGTAATTGCACCATTCCTCCTTTTTAGCCAATTTTCAATTTGGATGTGGAATTTATTTAAGATAGAGCAATGTGTATTACATCAGGTTAATGAAAATTCATATTTCTCTGTAACACCTTCACGGTAGAGATCAGGCTGGGATCTTGCTGATCCTTCTAGTCAAGATTTAAAAAGCCTTTTATAACGTGTAAGTAAACGATCTTGCGGCGCGCTCGCTGGCCGATATTCAGGGATGAGTGAANCATCGCTGATAAGAAAATTTATTTCCGTTCTTACGTACGTACGTGTCCGAGCGTTGGTTGAGAATTGAAAATATTACCATATTATTACCACCCTTTGTTTCTAAGTTATTGTTAACTTCGACAGAATGAATACATTATTTGATTTACTATGATTTGGACAGAAAGAAATTGCTAACATACTATTTGTGAGCCTGGAATATTAAATTTCTTTGATCTATGCTATCTGATTAAAGAGTACAGTATCAAAAATTTTGTAATTGCACCATTCCTTCTTTTTAGCCAATTTTCAATTTGTGCGTGGAATTTATTCAAGATTCAATAAATAGAACAATATATGTGTTACATCAGGTTAATGAAAATTCATATTTCTCTGTAACACCTTCACGGTAGAGATCAGGCTGGGATCTCGCTGATCCTTCTAGTCAAGATTTAAAAAGCCTTTTATAACGTGTAAGTAATCGATCTTGTGGCGCGCTCGCTGGCCGATATTCAGGGATGAGTGAGCAACGTCAACATCAACAGGAGGATGGTAATCCAAGTCTATGAAATAACACGATTCGATCCTTTCGGAAAACAAAATCTCCCGGGGGGGCTGCGAGAGGAGCTTTAGATCTCGGGGCCCGCCGTTCGCGTGGACAATGGAGAGACAGGAGATAAACAAGCGTTGACCGGTCGTCATTTTGCAACAATTTAGCGGGAGCGTGGCCGTTTCTTTCGCGGCTCACGGGCACGGTTAAGTAACGCTGAATTATCCATCGTGTAGAGCGAAGATGGACACGAGAGTTAACCTTTAGTCTTAACCTAAGCTTGAGACCGCATCAGCACGTTAATGCCAACGAAAAGGAAGGGAACAACGGGGAAGGGAAAGAAAGCCACGGGGAGTGACGGAGAGAGAGCGCGCGCGCGCGAGAGGGCTCCTCGCGTTCGCGTTATCTCCGAGAGTGCGCATACATTTGCTCGGTGAAGCAGTTCCGTTTTCTTTGCTTCTCTCTCTTTTTCTCATTTCCCCCCGGCCCTCGCGCCCTCTCTGTCCCTCCCCCGCGTGCGCCATTCTCGACCGGTAGACGAACCTAACTGTTCCGAATCGTCGCGATAATTTTGAATCTCGCATTCAAGGCGTCGCCCTAGCGCGCATTGCAGTTCGAAACTGTCCCAACCTCGTGCCATCGCCGTCCCCATCGCCATCCCTCGGGTACAGTCTACCTCACAAGAGCATTGACGACGTCTCTTCCTAGTTGGAACAAATCTTACTTACATATGCGCGCGAATCAAGTTTCACGTGCAAATGTAAATCGTACGCTACTTCTCAACGCGATGACTCAAAATTCCCCTAATTCTGATTAAACATTTTGGACATCTGCTGCACCTATTCGTTAGTTTAAACGTAATTCCAAGATATCGGTTAGAGTGTATTCGCTGCTGTTGTAAATTGTCCCAATTTACCTCGAACCCTCGGATATTCGTGACCCCCTCCTGCGTCTTACCTTAACCATTAAATCAATAGATAATTTCACGTTACTGTAGTTAAGTGTAACGCAAATGAGCACGTAGCGGCTATTAGGTTCCAGGTACTGAAAATCATGAAATGTCTTGCGCATTAATCTCTGCCGATTTATTATCCCCGAAGAATACCGATAATCGTGAGCAATGATGTGTGCCTAGTAGATCATTTGGTTTTATTCGATGTGTATATTAGAAAATACAGTTTGGACAAGAATATTGTAAGAAGGTTTCTCGTTTACCGAAAGTACTTCGTCGGAGATTGCGATTCCTCTTCGATTAATGTTCCGCTTGAGAATTACCAGCGGTATTCGTTGAAATCGGTGTTATTAGAACGCGGCGCGGGGGAACTTGAGAAGAGTGAGCGCAGCGAACAGTGAGATCAACGATTGCAAAAAGTTTTTACCTCGCTTCGTTCATCAACCTGTTCCGCGCGCACTCGTGGCATAAAGGCGAAACAAATCTCGGTTCGACGTACAGCCATCGTTCTTTTTAAGGGTATCGATCTCCCGAGCATCTGTTCGGTTCTTTACCGCGAAAGAGGAATTCCCAGCCGCGAAGTTCGTGGCCGGCGGGTGTTACGCCTGTCAGAATGTAACGACCAGCTGGCCACGAGCGATTAACGCGTTGTCGGTATCCATTTTCCCATGAAACGCGGAAAGAGTTTCGTAAATAACTAATTCAATCAGCGCGGCTCGGCAACGGAATGGTAAACATATCGCTGCGACTGACAGATCAATTGCCTTTTTCTAAAAACGTAATTCTGTTTCTCATTCAAGCTGCTTTTTAATTAACTCCCATGTTAACGAGAGAGATTACTCGCTGTTTGCGGTTAAACGCTCACAGCTGCAGGCAAAAAACTTGATTAAGTTGCTCAGCTAGTTCACGCGTATCACGTATCACGTGATGAAGGAAAATATGGAGCTCTTTATGCAAGCACCAAGTGACGTGAATTGTTTATTGATTCGTAAAAGCTGTTTTACATATTATATTATTTTAAAAATATTTTTCAATTCAATGTATGCGTCGACACGCACTCCCAGTGGAGAACACGTGTTCGGTAATTAATACAGAAAATAACGTCGTACTGTGATTTTGTTAACCGACAATCTTTTCCCGGTACCGAGCGTAGAGCGAGACAAAATGGGACCATCGGTTCAGTTATTTGCAAAAGCGATTTTTAACACACGTTTAACTCCAAATCTTCCGTTCCTTTGACGTGTTCCCACCGCGTCGTGGAAGGAAACCGCGGAAAAACGGATTACAAGATTGCGAACGCCGGTGGATCGGGGCGAGGCTAAACATCAAAAGGAACTACGGTTTCCTTTTGCTGCGTGGCGTAGTACGGAAACGATCGTCGAATTCCAGTTTGAGTAGCCTGGCGAACAGTAAAGTCGAAAATGGTTTCCTAAGGCAGTTTTATTCCGCGGTGAACGTGACGTATCGACAAGCAGCTCACGTGGAGCCCCGCATACGCCATGCCACGCCATGCCTCCGCAAGGAATCCACTCGTTTTGCGTTCGCTGAAGGCAACGGTGAAAAATGGTGCGCGCTTTATCCGTTTCGTCGTCATCCATAGATCGCGACGAGGAAACACCGAACCCGGACTCCTCAAGAGAAAACACCACGGTTGACTCGTGTCAACAAGACCCGGTGGCACGTACCGCCGTTGTAACTCATCGTCTTCCCGCGCAACAATTTCTCTTTTCTTATTACAAGTCCCACTGTCAATGCGATGCTTAGTCGGAATAAAAAATGTACGCGGACCCTGACAGGATGGATGGGGCCGAGGATGATTTCATAAATTCCCAGTTTACTCTCTACGATGAGTTTTGAATTCTCGTCTAGTCAACCGGGACGTATACGTCTTCTTTTTATTAAAGGACGAGTGACGAGACGCGAAAGACGGTGAAGAGGATCGGGAGCAACATCGCCCACAGCCAATTTCCTTAATAAATGATCCTATTACATGGTACCGCAAAAAATTTGCGTTAAGGCGTCTTATATATCACTGCAACGTGAAATTGGATATTTATTGGTGACAGATGGGACATGGCCGTTCCGCGGATCACGCCGCGCGATCAATCATAACGTAATACTATATACTTGAGCGTAGTACCGTGTAATGAATTGCGTCCACGGTAATAGCGGGTCAGTGGTGGTGGTGCGGTTGAAAAATAACCGTAACCATTGTTCGCCCGGTGTGTATGCACATACGTGCCGGATTGTAACGCATGAAACGGCCGCGTTTTTGTTACATTTAATGTACCGAGAAATCACTCGACTCCAGAAAGGATTGCAATTTTTTCTCAAGTACCCCACGCGTACGAGTTTTATTTAACCCTCTCGCGCTCGCTCGGCTCGTACACATTTTTCAGACCCGTACACAGGCCGGCGTTTGAAGACCTCTATGGTATGCGACGGGAGGGCGCGGAATGGAAGATTCAGAACGTAATCAACGGTAGCTGGTGGGTTGCGGCACTTCGTGTCTTTCACAGGTCTGTGGCCCCGGCGCTGGTTTCTGTTCTCGCGTTATCTAGTGTCTCGTTCCAGCGAGTTTACATGCGACCGGTAAACTAAATGCGCGCGGAGCCTCCCAGCGACAGACGCCACGTCGCCTGGGAATAGAAGCACATGCAGCCCCCGATTTGATATGCCGACTGACACACAGGATCACTGTTCGAATCTCCACGGCATATGGCTTGATACACGCGATCCGACGCGGGTCTTCGCCGTTGGCATCTATTTCCACGCGATACCTACGGCCAGAGAGCGGTGTGTGCACGTACGTACGTACGCGGCAGAGCCCCCAAACCGGTACGCGGGGATGGGCAATGAGAGCCGGCGAGATCGGAGCAAGAGTTATCGGTTAAGCTCGTTAAATTTAACTTTGACTTTTCGAGCCACGAGAGCCCGTGGGACGTAACGGTGCCTGCAATGAGGAACGACCTCCGCTTCGAACACAAATCACGTACGCCCTGGCTCGCCCCTCGAAGAATTAAATGATTCTTCTCGATCTTTTATCGACTCGAAACCGATCGCCATGCCGCGCCGTGGAAGCTCTACACACGCTCCGCCTTCAATCATATTTCCTCCTTCCTGATTCCGGCTTCGCGCCCCGTATTCGTCTTTGACTTATTTATTTCGTGTTTGCACTCGCTCACCGAGAGTCAACGGTAGTGTGAGAACCTTACACGTCCGATAACTTACGAGCTCCTAAACGACGTTAGTACATTATTCAATTTATTTCCATTAATTATCGCCAATACGGTTTTTTTTATTGTACATTCCGATGGATACTCTTCATATAATTTTACTAATTTACAAGACGTTTAATAAGTCGATTTGGCGAAATTATATATTTAATACGGAAGTGGGAATGCTGATTAAACGGCACGCGTCATCGCGTGTAAGTACGGGGTCGCGAATAAATTCATCGTAACCGAGAACGGCTCCGTACGGGGAATATTAAGGCGATAATGATAGCAATATGCTTCATACCAAGCTGATGATAATCACTTGGCGGTCAATCTTGGGTGAGCGCGGCCGCAAGACAGCGCAGCGGTACAACGTGCAGCCGTACTAACACACGACCGGGCAATGTGCGGTGTGTGCACACGAGCTAACAGAGGCCGAAAGGATGTCATGACCTAACCTCGGCTGTCGGTGCGCGGGAGCGTCATTAATACGGTAGCAATTTATTACGGCACTGTCTGACTGCTTGTCTGGCCCGACAGTGTCTTCGGGGCGTAGTCGCGGTCGTCGTAGTCGTCGTAGTCGTCGTCATCGTCATCGTCGTCTGTAAAGCTGAATCCTACGACGCGACCACGGAAGATAACGGCCGAGAGACAATGCCCGAACCGCGTAAGATACTAGACTAGAGGGACGATGCTACGTTTGAAAAGGGTCCGGAAAAAAGGGAGACGAGAAATCGTCGAAAATAAACGGACGGACGGAGTTTGAAAACCCAAAGTACAAAAGCTTGTCCGGGGCCAGGATTGGCGTGTCCCGGCTTTTTGTAAAATTAACTTCTTTGTAATAAGGATGCCATAGTTATATTCAATTCGAAAGAAAATTGCAAGACTTCGTCAGACATACGTGTACAAAAAAGTATTAAGTCAAATCTTGGGTTATAACTGGATTGCGGAATTCGTACTGTGAAAAAATTAGGTCGAGAATATTTCGATACAGGACAAATAATTTGCGATTTAGTTAGCACTTTCTAAAAGTTGAAGAAAGCACAGGTCCTGTTTAAAAGAATTTCTAGGAAAGCATCGAGTATCACAATATTTAAGTAGTTCAGAAAAAATTCTCCACCCAATTAGACTTCATTCTTCAACGACAATACGGAGATGTTGTTTCACGTAAAAGTGCACAGTTTAGTTGATGACATACTTCGGAAACTCGGATCACCGTTTGATCAAGTCGCCGATCCGATTGACAACGAACGGGAAAGTTTCAGTTCGTTTTCGACGGCCGGCCATTCGAGCGGAAGTAAAAGCGGCGTGGGAGGTCAGACTACTGTTTGGAAGAGAGGTGCACTCCCGGCGTAGCCAATTAGACGTTATTCAAGACGAAGACCTTTGACTGCGCCGCGGCGCCCCGAAGAAACTTAGGGGGCGGCTTCTCGCGTCTCACCAGTAAAACTTCAGTCCCCGTCGTTAGTGATTATCGGATGAAAGTTTACGCTATGATTTATGCTCGCCAGGATGAGCATTCTACCCCGCGCACGAGATCACGTCGCCAATATCAGCGTGCGTGCGCTCCCCGCTTTATGCATATAACCGCCGTCCTTAAAACACAATCCAAATCCAATTTTCTACGTCTATTGATTAGATTGATCTATCGTTTTATCTAATTACTTGCGAATTTTGTTTAAAACCGAGACGTCAGTAAAATTCAGTGAATTAAACGATTTATATCGTGGCAGCGTGTAACACTCGTCTGAACGATTTACGTGGAATGGGAACGGGGATGGTCAGGATTAGGCGGTGATGAAGTTGCGGCTAGGGACGATGAAAGGTTCTTTGAACAGCAGCGGCGGACCTATTTGGAGCGTACCGGAGAGCTCGTCGAGAACGCGTGTTTGAGCTTTCGATACTTTGGCCGCGCGCCGCTCGCAGGTCTCGTCGGCAGACTCAAAACGCAGGATAAGTAGCGGCTGCGCGGGCATACTGGGGCTCGGTGAGTGCAAGGGGTGGAGCGGGAGCGGGGGATGAAACTCGATACCGAATCCTGGCGTGATTAACGACGTTTCACGCTCGCCGGACGTCGGTTCGCGGACGCTCAGGAAGGATTTGCGACTCACGAGATTTTCCTGGGGCATCGACCTCGCACTCTTGGCACCAGGATGCCGAGCCTACGACCGCGACCCGGAGGGAAGCCCGTGCTCGTGCACGACTTTCTCGTAACCGGCGCTGACTGGAATTCTTGCCCGTAGTAAACACTTTTTACGAGATACTTTGGAAATCTTCATAAATCCGGGAATGTCAAGACGAATTTGCTTTATGAAAGGCGGCTAGGCGTGTCGCGTTCCCAGGCCGCGGACAGGGAAACGCGATCTTTTACTCGTCCGTCTCTCCCGCGTTTCCCGATTTATCCTAGTCGCTCGCCCGACAAGACGTCTCATTAATTCTACGCCGCGGACAGAGTCCCGTCTCGAGGATCAGTGAATTATCTGAACGCTGCGATCAATGGAAACTCGGTCCGGTATAATATTGCGAAAACGTTAGGCCAACGAAATTGGAGGTCGCGCCGCTTGTCCGGGAAAATCTCGTAGTTTATGGGTTTGAGGAACGGGTGAATCAAGAATGACGGTGTACCGACGGTATTATAGTTAGGAAACATATTCCGGTAAACGTTTGGCGACGCGGGAGAATAAATCCCACGGAATGCCATACTTAATTGAGTCGGTGACAGGACGCACGGGGATAATTGTACACGTCCGCGAATGTCCGCGACGCGGTACCTATATAGAGGAACGATTGTTCCCGGAACCCGATCGTGCGTCACCGGGATACTATATTCCCGCGCAGCGAACGAACGATAAACTCTTTCACCTCCTCCCTTTTCCGTGGTCTCTCCTCTTCCACCGGTGAGTTCGGTTCTCACGTAGGAGAGGAATTCCCGAAGACGAATGCTCGACTACCGGACTGCGAGACTGAGGGTTCTCGTGGAAGAGCTAAGCCTCGAGCCTGGTAATTAATGGCCGGCCATTATAGTCTTTAATATCGTGCGCATGAAGTTCGCGCGTACGGTTTTCTGTTACAGCGAAACGTGCTGTGGGTTTTCGTGGCCGTGGCCGTGGCCGTGCCGTGCCGTGACGCGCCGCGCCATGCCGTGGCGTGTCGAAGCCGCCGTGGCCGTGGCCGTGGCCGGATACGCGATGAAACCGGTATCCGCGTTACGAAACCGTTTGTTAAAGGCGCTTACTGCACATTTTCGTTAATACGAGGCCCATTCTTGCCCCGAGAATTTTTCGCTCCTGCCCACCGTCCCACTTTTTTATAGTTAACCTGTTATCTTACAATCAGAATCGTACTTCTCATCGACAATACGGAAACACGTTTTTTTGTCATATTCTTTTTACATGTATAATCTATGTATATAAATATACTATAATAAAATATTATTTTTGTAAATAGTTTACGTCCAACTGAATAATTAAATTTGATTCTTTATGACCTTTTTGTGGACAAGATAATAAATGTCAATTTCAAGTTAGTTTAATTATATATTTATTTATCGACGTTTCAGCCAATATGCTGGTCCTCTTCAAGATCTAATAATAATCTAACCATAAATCTAATAATAAAATATTATTTAAATATAAATCACAGGAGAATGATGTTCGTTTGTTCTTTAGATTAATTAATTTGAAAATGTTCGGATCAAATTGTTTCTGTATCACAATCCCCGGTTTAATCCATCAAATTCATTGTGTAGCAGGCTGTTCGTCGAATATCTGCTCATCGATTCCACGCAATCGTTCATCATAATCTCCCAAAAAATGAGATAGTCACGCATACAAAAAACCCGATTCCATATCCGATAGCCGTGTCTGCCGGTTAGTCACGCGCGTGTAGGAACGTTCACGGGGTTATGATACATCGATGCCTCATGATACATTGATGACTGTCAGATGGGCGTTCATGAAAGGCAGGAAGGCCAGCGAACATCATCGAAAGACAATTAACAAATAGCTTAAAAGTCGCGTTCCTTGTCGGCAGCGAAATCATTTGATCTAGCTAGATCATTTCCTTTAACCGTAATGCTTCCATTACAAACTGCTTGAAAGCTCAGTGCTTGATTTAATTGATTGTTACGAAAAAGACAGGTTTGGTATCATTTTATTTGAACAATTTCGCAAATTGATAAAATTGATATTAGTAACAGTTTTGCATTTACATTNCATTACAAACTGCTTGAAAGCTCAGTGCTTGATTTAATTGATTGTTACGAGCAAGACAGATTTGGTATCATTTTATTTGAACAATTTCGCAAATTGATAAAATTGATATTAGTAACAGTTTTGCATTTACATCTGTGTTCGTCTGTGGAAATGAACGGATTATTCTGTCGGGCTCGAATCGATTGGCGGCAGACGCGGCACGCATTATGACATGCAGGACGTTGGGTATGGGATGATAGGATGCAATCGCTAATACAAATCGCTCAGAGAATAACACCTTGCCGATCCCATTGTTCTGGCACGCGCAATATCTTCCAATAACTCAATTGACAGGCTGTGAATCGTACCAATGTACGTCAGGACAATAATTCAATCATTCTATAAGGTCAGTTAAAAGAAACATCTAATACACAAAATAAAAATGCTTTTCTAAACAATCGTCAACGAACAATATTTCCATAACAATCGTGAGTTAAGAAGTTTGTAGTTAATTAACTGAGTTAATAAACTTTAGCAACTTGCCAAGTCTTATACAAAGTTATTTTATTATAAGTAGCACTGAATGTTCTTGAGTCGACTCCCAAGAGTCCAACCTGTCAGTTACAGAGGTGGCGGAACTCGTTTCTCGCTTGTTTGATTGCGAAATTCTTTGATCTCGAAACGCAACGGTACTATTATGTATCTCGTTCTGTAGTAAATACGTGGGACGAGCGTGGGCTTGGAGATGCGCGTGGCGAACCTTATTTGTTCGCGGGATGATTCACGGCTCCGCCGACATTTCGTCGATCGGCCGGTTCACGCTATGCTAACAATGACTCGCTTCGTCTATGAGAAACACCATATCCAGCAATACTTTCGTTATTAGGCTACTCGTAACGGTAATTAAATTTCAAACCGCTATGGACTACTTAAATATTAATTAAATATATTCAGAACTGAAAAACGATGGGGGTGTAATTTAATTGAACATAAATAGCGCGACTCTTGACGAGTTTAATAATAGGTAATTCCGAGCATTCTGATACGCATGTCCAGGCGAGTCGGTCGCGTGTATGCGTGTCCGTGCAGCATCTGGCCCGTTTAAAGGGGCAATCATAAATTGTATCACGTTTCCGCGAGTGGGAATCAACATCGACGACAACACGCAAAGATCGCGTGCGAATTACAACTGGCTATATAATGCTTTGCGGTGTAAATCCTAGGGCCGAGCGTTGGCTAGTCGCTCAGCTCGTTCGTCCATCCGTATGTACGCTTAACGGGTTATCATTGGGGAGCCCTCGTAATTCCGTGGCTGGTGTGACAGCTCAATGTACCACAAATAGGATCCGCCAGAGCTGGAGGTGGTACGTACGGGTGGCGGCAGCGGCGGAGGAGGAGGAGGTGGAGCGTCATCCATATTCAGCGTGTTGAAGATTCCATAACGCGGTACGCGGCTATCGCGTCAGCGCGATGTCATGCCGATTCAGATTTCAACGGTAACGACGTTGGCTACGTATCCGTGAAAATCGGCATGCGTCAAGCTACCGACACCTATTTTCGTCTCATCAGCCGATTCATCACCGATTCCACGCGCTACTTGATTATTTAATTACTCGCCGTTGTCTCATCCCGCCGCCCCCGTAATTGGACAGGGATTGATGGCTAAAGTTACTAAGTAGTGTATGTATAGACGGCTGGGAATCATTAGCGGCCCGAGTCAGGATTTTAATTACGCGAAATAGCATAATGCTATTTTTCAGGTTCTTTATTACAAAATCATTTAGCAAATGCGTCCGTAAAAATTGCATAAATAAATTCTTACTCTGAAAATTCTTTTTTTTTTATAAAAAATCGGTGTTTTCAATTGTTCCTCGATCCAAAGTGTTCGAGATTCTTAAGGGATGGACGACATAGTTGAAATGCAAGTATAATAAATGAACGCTTTAGATAAGACGGGCACTAGTTAGATAGTATAATAATCATGGCGATCCAAGATTGCGTTAAATAGGCGATTCTAAAAGTGAGCGTTCATTGTCCACGCGTGTGGGGGCAGGCATAAAAACGGGTACATTAAATTACCATATACGGGGCACGTTACCAGATATCCTCTTATGATAATGCCATTAGCCCCAGGCTCGTACAAAGTATGCAGCAGTGAACTTGAAACTAACGTAATAAGACCTACGAACCTTGACCAAGAAAAACGTACCGCGAACTGGACTCGAACGGCTGGTAAATCTATGCACATGCATAATAATTGCCGTTATTATTAAAAATAGATCTCATATCTCAACTCGTATTAAGCCGGTTTTACTAGCCTGCGGAATATATTGCGCTTCCAGTATTGCGAATACTCTTTATCTACTCTTTTCCAACGCGTAAGAGTCAGCTGAAAGTGTAATTTGAAAAATTNATATCTCAACTCGTATTAAGCCGGTTTTACTAGCCTGCGGAATATATTGCACTTTTAGCTTCCAGTATTGCGAATACTCTTTATCTACTCTTTTCCAACGCGTAAGAGTCAGCAGAAAGTGTAATTTGAAAAATGTAATTGACAAAATTAAATTGACACTTTTATAAATGCTAATTGTAAATGTAACATGAAATCTGGTAAAAAATGTATAGTGAGAGTAAATGATTTACGTTTTATGATAGCTTTCGTGTATGTACATCAATCTGATGGTTATCTATTTTATAAGTTCTGTGTTACAGTACTAGTGGAATCCTCGTTTTATCGCGACACGTAGCAACGCGCGCTTGTTTTAACACGTGTCATTATGTCGATTCCCGTCGTTATATTCGTTTTACAAGCTTTACTTTCAGGTATACGAACTCCGCATTGATGCCGGGAAATTTATTGACAATTAATGCACTAAGCGTCGGTTATAAATACCGGTTCCGCCGGCAGAAAACTGGTTTCATTATTTTTACGCGCATTCCTCCGAGATATAATTGTACCGTCTATAGGGTATAAATAACATTACGTAATAAATGAACGCGCGTTCCAATAATTTTGATTATTCCGTTGTTAGCAAACCCGTTAGGGCGTGACTCTCCGTTAATTGTAAGATTAATTCAAAAGCGTCCATAAAATAATTGTGGTATCCTTTTTGTCGCGCTGGCACTCTCCGACATTTTTCACATTGCCCTAAGTTTCTTATATGCATATAAGCGGACCTATATCTCCGTGCAAACTTGTTCTTTGGGAATGTCATAAAGTCGTCCTAAGTACAGAATCTACTCTGCCTGTCTACGATTAAAATTGTTAAAAAATTCGATTAAACTCCAGTTCTTCCTCGGCCGGTCGCGCATATTCATTGTTTCGCATTCCGCGAGCGAGTTCGTTGACATTTAGTACGTCTAGCTTGTAATCTCAAGTACGTCACAAAAAAACTGTATCCCTGACTCCGCGCCGCGGTCGCCGTAGCTTAGCCGTCTCCTCGCGCGCGTTTACACATTTTTTTCTTTCATTCGCCAGCACTTTGCCTAACCCCCTTCTCACCTCCCCCCGGGCTCCATTCCGTCCCAATCCTCTTTTCACATCCCGCGCAATTTCCAGGCACACTTGTCTACGCGGTGTCGACAGCGGCGCCGCGGATAGAACCGAGTAAATGGAGGAAGGTTCTGGATACACCGTCGCGCACAAAGAGACATCTGAAATTTCTGCACTCACACGCGGAGTGGAGTATTTCGGGAAGGCTGCTCGCGCGGGGCAAGGGGAGGCGGGAGGGGGAGCGGAATTAATGGCGTGTGCACCGTGGATAAAGTGCCCCTGTGCGGTCGCTGAAAAGACACGCGTCCCGTTCTCACCCTGCGCGCCACTGGGCGGCGAGAGACAAACGTACGGATTCTAGACGAGTAGAGGGAACAGAAATGCGGGCAGGAAGAAAGAGGAGAAGGTCTGGCGCGCGGGGGCGGCGGCCGGGAGGCAGCAGAGGCAGCCGGGCCATAACTGCGTTTAGTAAACACAGGGGTAAGTTACGCCGGCGTGCGGCAAACGACTCCTCCCGTGACAAAACAAAGTTTGATACGCGCGGAGAGTTACTACACTACACTTGCACGTCGCCGCCTCTCCTAGGCTAGACTATCCGTCCGTCCCGCCGACTCTCTCCTTTCGCCCGTTCTCTAGAACCCCGCTAAGAGTGTTCGGTTCGCCGGGTGAAACTACCGGCCTGCGGGGTTGTTTACCCGCAAAAGCAATTACGCGTCGTCACCGCTCGATTTCGTCCGGACGCGACCGTCCCCGGTTACCTCCAAAAATCAAGCTCTTTGTTCCCGTCGCTACCCCTCTTTTTTCTCATTACGTTTTAATTCAATTCATTGACGGTCCACTGAAGATAAATGTGATAAGAGATGGCATAAGAAATAATTATGTATAATTTACATTGTGTGAACAGAGTCATACATAGGAATGTATGCGTACATATATACATATTAGATGAAGATTTAATAGATTCTGTTTTGATTAAATAATTGAATTAATTTGCGTCTCGTATAATAATGCATATGTAAGTGAATATAATGAATTTCAGATGTCTAGATGTTATAGTAAATATCCATTGTGTTTCGATTTGTCTGTCAAACGAACGTCGCTGATCGGATTAGGGGCTTCTATTCTTGGGAGGATTGACATATCTATTTCCTATTCATAGAATCAACAATTATGTGCTGTCACAACGAACGTATCGTATCGACGATAACGATCGGATGCTCCGATAATGATAATGGCAGTATATCAACTAGTCTATTACATCATTAGTGAATGTTCGACTCAACTTGCTGGTGCATTATACTCGGCGAAACATTATTAATAAATTCGCCCGAATGCGTTCATATCTGCGGGTCGAGATATAATATCATTCTAAATTTTAGAATCATATTAAAGATCATTATCACTAATCATGTTAAAACTTCGTGTTATCATGTTAAAAATTGCACAGAAAATTAAATGAAATGATCAATTTAATGTAAATACAAGAAACATATTATTAGTCAGTATTTGTCAATGGCTAACAATAAATATTATTAATTGTTAAATCTTGATCGACATTTATGAATAAACATCAGAATGAATGTACATAATTAGTTAATACAAATCTTTAAATGAATGTGTGTGTGCGAACGAAGTAAGAATTAACGACTGTAATGCGATGCAACTGAGTTACGTCAGCGGTATGCGTCGAATAAGGTAATCGGTTTATTCGATTCCCTTGCGTGTAATGCGGGACAAAGCATTGTTCAGCACCCAATTCCCTTCGCAGCGAGAACTCTTCTGCGCGCCACAAAACTAGCTCGTGACACAGCCTCTATGTTCCCTCCGGCCGAACAATTAATTATACACTCGTTCAGACAGAGAATTTCAAGTGTTCGGGGAATCAATTCGCGTTCTCTCGTCGCCGGAGATCTACACGTTTCGGTTTACCGGAAATCGTGTATAAATTAATTTGCGTGGCAGCAACCGGTTAGGGAATTTGCGTTTGATAATCGACAGGTCGGCATTTGACAATCGGTCCTCGATGAAGTATTCACTGTTCGGCGTAGGAGCACGAATAATCGTCGACGGAGTTTCGTGAGAAAGTTATGAACGTGAATTGAAGGTCTGATTCAACGATCAAATTAAAAAAATGACATACTTGTACGCTCTCAGAAACTCAAAATGAATCGCATTTCTTTGAATCATTTTTTATTTCACGTTAATCGTATCATGCATAATTAATGTTCGACTAAGCAATAGGTTACTATAGTCGGTTTCTTTAGAAATGGTGGACGATCAATCATGGGAATCGATAAAGCGAGGGAAATTAATTTAGCGCAAGTAACCGCACGTACTCCACCTCGGACGATGAAAAGCTTCAATAAAAAACACTTTTCTTCTTTCTTATCTCATTTTTATGCGCTGCGGGTAACAGGTCTTCTTAGTTTTCGTATGGGGTAATAAATAAACCACTTTTGTGAGTCGTTCGACGCGAGAAGGAGGAAGAAGATAGAAAAAGATGGAGGATTAACGCCCCCGGACCGACGCGGATACATTGAAAAATGTAGTTGACTTTAGAGATACGTATAACATCGACTTGAAATGTGAACCCGTTGAAGAACTGATCAATTTCCAGCTGAACGAAGTGAAAAAATATGAGAGGCTCCGAAATATATTCTTAAACGTTCGCTCGCGTTCTTTAAGAGATCGCTAACTCCACCTGAGGAGACGTGCACGTGCGATGGTTTGACAGATTGATGTAACAGGTTCGTGGGCGGCACTTCGGAACTTCGGCCGCATCTATCACGCTAATGCGATCTTTGCCTTTATTCCCGCGGCAATATGCTCTCTGCGTTTTGTATAAACCGACTGTACCTTCTTCTTTAACCACGATACGTTCAGCCTAACTCTTTTAATTAATGTAGGATTAATCCGATATTCTTGTTACATGACAAAAATGATTGAAACAAGCATGTGTTCTTACTGAGTATAAAAATAGAAAAGTGAACGTGCTGAAACATAATTAATTAGAATAGGAACATTGAATTACGTTTAATCGGAGTAATTAAGTGGAACATCATGCGCGACGGTCTCGTTAATGAAGACCTCGGGTTAGCAATACGCAATGACTAATGGCACGACATATATTGCCGATTATCTTTTTTCCTCGCGTTTTTTGTGGCTCGTGCCACAACCGTGGGCGCCGTCGGGCGACTTTAAGGAACAGGTATCGCGGGGACGGCGACGGCGGGGGGGGGGAGCCAGGGTTCGCTAAAAGGAAAGAGGAAACGGTGCGGCGCGGCGCGGCGGGGCATCGCGGAAGCGTGCGTGAGCGGAGCGCATTTATTGCCGGCGTAAAGTAAAATTACCGCTGTAACTGCTGTTACCGCAGAAGCAGCTCACTCTTTCCTCCTTTCATCTGCCCGTTGGCCGCGTGTAACGCGAAATTCCCATCGTTTTAGTGGCAACTGAAGCAGAACCATTTTCGGTATGTACCCGCGAGACTGGCATCGCATAACGGGACCGAACGCAAGCAGTTTCGTTTCCCTCGTCTTTATTTTCGCTGCGCGCTGCGCGCGGATCCTTCAACCGGCGCAGAATTTCGACCGTTTTTCCCCCCGTGGAAAACCTACCCTCGCCCATGTTCCGTGCTTTCGAGCTTCTCAACGACCCGCTACTAGAAACCTCGTTCCCGATGTACAAATTCCCTCGGAAGTTCGACAGTCTTTTATATATTAAATATTTTCAATCTGGGAAAACAGTTTGTCATATTTAGATCAAAAAGAATAACTAAAATTTAGACGTTTCTTACAATTCTTATTTCTGTTCTTAATA
The DNA here is from genome assembly GCA_019453355.1 of Ceratina japonica. Lineage (NCBI taxonomy): Eukaryota > Metazoa > Arthropoda > Insecta > Hymenoptera > Apidae > Ceratina > Ceratina japonica. The sequence goes on along the minus strand of SMSR01014557.1, from coordinate 10,706 downwards.
TTCCAATCTCCAAAAGACTACAGGACTAAATAACTAATTCGATGGAAATCTCGGCATAAGATTTTAGAAAAATTTGCATTCCGAATTTCCCAGTCAGGTGCACAGCGTGTTTAAGTTCCGCTAGGAAAACTGAAACACGGCTAGTTCTCGATTTTGCGCGAGATCTTTGAGGCAAAGTGCTTTCTCTCATTTTTTTCCCCGATGGGAAAAACCAGACGTTACATTGACCTACCCATATAGCCAGACAGCTGTGCTTGTTTACGTGGGCGATTTTCCCGTTTTACATATCTCGGACGGCATTCGACTGTTACTTGTATTCCTATCGCGGGACACAACGGAGTGCACGACGTTCTGTGTTAGCCATGGATTTTTGTTAACGCTATCCGGTCTCGCGTTATCACTTCAAGTAAAAGTTAGTCAATTTAATTGAACAGTACATACCTCCTGACGATGACAGCTGCGAAACCTGCGAACAAAAACAATTATTTTTAATAAAATCATTAAATAGTCAATTATTTCGTGTGATCGTTTCTATCGATTCAGACCGGAACGTGTTAGAAATTCTTAAATTGCTATAGTTTCAGTCATCGGGTCAGTGGTACCGGAGGGGACGCGAGGAATAAATGAGGAGAACGCGGCAGGGTTAAATAGCCTTGGGCGGGTTCGACTGTTGCCCGGCAGCTGCCGTGCTACGTGCTCCGTGCTGCGTGCACTTTCCTAAATTTCCCTTTCTCGGTGGTACAAGTGTTCTCCGACTGAGCTCTCGATCCGCTGCGAGAGACGACGATAAAGCGACGAACAATCGTGTCCCCAGCTGAAGGCTATTAATATTCGGTCGATTGTTTAATTTGAAATCCGGCCGGCACGAATTGAACTTTCCCGCAGGCATCGAGTTTAATCGAGAACACAATGCGACAGAGAAAGGTTTCTTATTTCAAAGTTCGTCGGAACTTTTTCATACAACTTTCTTTCGCAAATTTTCAGATTTCTCGCTGGGTAAACCAAGTCGTGCAACTTGGAATCTTGAAATCGTTGGCCGACATTACGAACGTTCTTTTACGTCAGAATTCGGTGATTTTGCAATTATAACTACGAAGTTTTACATCGATTTGTGAAGTCGTATGAAACTGGCATCTTTAATTGACTACAGTCCAATTAAAATTTTTCTTAAATAAATAACCGTTGCTGGACGAAATACAAAGAAGTTTGTTAAAAATATCAGACGCAATTACGAGGAACAATCGTATTGTTGGAACTCAGAGTGTTTCATAGTGTATTACCTCCGTTGAACGGTAGCCGCGAACTGAAAAACGTATCGCGTAGCAGCCGTTCCTAAAAGTTTCGCAGGAACGATGTAATTTATGAGTGTACAAAAAGTGGCTAGCTAACCGAGTTCGATTCCGTATACGTACGTACATACGTATAGCGTTTACCTATACTGGTCATCAGCCGACTAAAGCGAAGTCAACGACCAGTATAAAAGAATTCCGGCGTAGCCGAATAAGAGGAGAAGAATGAGGTGAAGAAGAAGAAGAATGCGGTGGGACCAAACGGTCGGAGCCTCTCCGTTAGTCCACAATTTTCGAGGCTCACCGCATTGGGTGGGTCAGGGGAAGATGGATGTGCCTTTTGCAAATACCGTTGGGGTCGCCGCGTGTGATCATTTTATCAACGAAAACATCATCAGCACTGTTTCACGTTACTCCATCAACAATGCGAGGAACATGAGTCGATAATGTCACATCGAAGACTATATGGACATCATAAAAAACTGTCTTAAAAGTATGAGAAAGAGACCAGCGCTAAATGCATATAAGATAAAAAGTCATTATTGATTTTGAGAAGTTTGGCCGTAATTTGTATATCTTCATTTTGCATCGAACCGGGAAGATGGGAGCATTCCTTGGAACGACGGCGCACTTTGACGCGAACGTGCGTGATGAAGTACGGGAACCATTAGCGGAACCATTTGAATGCTCCGCAAAGCGTGCAAACTGAGCGCGAAGGTTAAAAAGATGTGTAATATACCGGGCCGCTGGCCCAACCTCTTCGGCTGAAAACTGTCGCGCCGCGCAGCGCCGACTCGTTTACGGGGGAGTAACGGGACCACCGCGAGAGCAACAGCCACTCGAAACTTCATTTTCAAGCTTTACTTAACTGTGAGACTGCGGCTGCAAATGAACCCGGCAACGTTCGTAAATGTTTGAACGTTTATTCTTTCCACGGTCGCCGGAGATTAAACACGAATCTGTTTAAATAATACGAAAATATAAGTTATAAAAAAATGCAGTATTTAATTTAATAGTTCAATCAACGTTTAATGGAATAGCAGATATAACGGCTTCAAAAAGAATTGTAAAAATCTCATGATNAGTATTTAATTTAATAGTTCAATCAACGTTTAATGGAATAGCAGATATAATGGCTTCAAAAAGAATTGTAAAAATCTCACGACAATTGAAGTACATTTTATGGGAGCAAATATTTGGTGAAGTATTTAAAAAGAAAATATCATAAATAAAATATCATAAGAAAATATCATAAAGAATTGTAAAAATCTCATGATAATTGAAGTACATTTTATGAGAGCAAATATTTGGTGAGGTATTTAAAAAGAAAATATCATAAATTATCCAGGTATTTAACAATATTCTAAAGTTGAACGTCACGGGACTATAAAGTTGTTAGTCACGGTTCTTAGAGCTGTCCGGCTCGTTGTCCGCCTCCTTTTCTTCTTTAGCTCGTTATCGTCGAGTAGCGATTCGAGTGTCTTTAATTACGTGCCGGAAACCTGGCAACTGGCCTGATTGGAAGAAAATTTTACGTTTAAATCGTGCCTCCTCAGATGATTTACGTGGCACTACGAACGCGAAAGAACTTCCTACTAGCCAGGATACTTAACACTAAACCAATCTATGTGTACACGCGCTATACACGATGGTATCTACATGAAATACCACATATTTGCTATTTTTCGCTTTGCTTCTTGCTTCATATACATTATTCATGACATAATGTTAAATATTCACTTTGATTTAAACTCAACCAGAGAGCTTTTACAAAATACATATCGGGCCTGACAAATTGATGTTATTATATCGTTATTCACTCCGAATAATTGTTATATTATAACTGAATAGCTGACGTTAGTCCCACAAAATATGTCTGACATTTCGCACGTGTTAGCTTAAGATTCGTATAATAACGAATCTAACATTTCCTGGGCATTCCTGGTGGACACGAAATACCTTATGGATTACCCGAGCTACAGTTCGCTTCTAAACTCTGGCGTCGTTTGTAATCCTCTTCGGTCGGCTGCTGCCTCCCGGAAGAGCCGCGGTGTACCTTCAGGCATTTCAATCCTATTCGTCCCTTCCACGCCAGTGATTTGCAATTCGCGACACTTAACAGATCAGAAGACGACCACCGATGCGGTCGGCGTTATCACGGTTCCCGGCGATTCTTCCGTCAAATCGTCTCGCATTATCGTCCTGCTTTTTACGAAAATGCTACACCTTCAGATTAAATCACACGGTCCACGACGTTAAGAATTATTTTTGTCACTTAATGCAAGATTGATTTCTGAAATCTAGATTCGCGAACACGACATACAATTTTATATAACAAAATTTCATGTATTTTTAATTTCCTTATTCAATGTGGATTTTTAATTTACGTTTCATATTCACTATTTTATTTGAGAGCTACGAGTTCCAAGCTCGATTTAAATGAATTGTATCTACTTCACTCTTAGAACGTGCAGCGTAACGTTAACTTGAAATGATCCGTGTCAAAAGAGGCATCGTTATCGTTGAAAAAAGCGTTCACTCGATTTAACCTGCAATTCGTTTGAAAGCATCCACCAGCGGATATTAATATAAATCAAGTATCTGCGTCGATGCTCGATCCCTACGCTATCCGGCTTCTTCCTCCCTCGGAATATTCCAGTTTCCGTTCGTCTCAAAGAAAAGCGTCGAATGGAAACTTTGTGCTGCGCGCGCCGCGCGACGCAAAAACGTATCCGAAGGAAGTAAGTACTTCGTCGTATCAGCGTAACAGCTTTCAATCTGCTAAGCGTTCGAATTACGTTTCTTGCAGGCGGTACGAAGGAACGATGTTTTCTGACATTTACGATGCCATCGGGCAACTTAGTTTGGAAGTAGAACCCTCCGTCCCGCCGCGTACTTACACGGAAAACTGTGAATAATGCCTCGCCGACTATTTGCCTGTTACGATGACTTTTTGCAGAAATCTCAATTGCGCTCCGATCGACCTTCGGCCGCGATTCTATCTCTCGGTACTTAAAAAAATCTTCAAGTGTTCGCGCATTCCTATCTTGTCCTTGACAAGAGACGAACGAAACATTTTATTACTTCGACGGAGTGACACTATTTTGTTGACGAACTCGTTTTGCATTTTGCTAAAATTATTAGAGAATCGAAGTTCATCGCGTTCGTTACATTTTTTGAAGCGAGAGGAACGAAGCAAATATCGGGAGTCAAAAAAAAAAAAAAACATAGCCGTTCCCATCTCTGCATGGCCGCGCTCGTTACAAAAATTGAATTCGACTTCCATCCTACAGTTTTATCCTTCCATTAAACAAATTGGAACCTGAATCACGTCACCGTATTATAATAGCCTGTACGCTGACAAGATGATTCGAGCACAAATTTTTAATGGGAAATAAACCTCGTCGTTATCTACTTATCGTGAAATATAGCGAGTACAAAAATGGAGGCTGGATTAAATTTAAATATAGTGGAAAAAATTTTTTACACTCCGAATGTCGATTCAGATTTTAAGGATCCAGTTATATTTTTAATTAAATTTCATAATTTGAAAAAATTTGTGCTGATATTCAGAAAACGAAATTTTTGTCATACAGAACAATGAATCACATATATAGTGATCGAATATTTGAATGCTACACGTGCAAAAAATCAATGAACAGTTAGAATTTATTGTATAAAATATGGAATTTTCATTCATGCACGAAGATTGCCATCGATGCTATCGGAAGTCTCCCTAACGAATCCCCGTAACTTGTAAATCATCAAGTTCTCGCGCTCTCCGGGGTTCATAATCATGATAAAATACCGGGAAGACGTTACTTCCATGATAAAAGGAAGAGATTTCTATTACGCTCCTCGAAAGAAACGTACATGCGTATTCGACTAAGGATTTCTAATGCGTAATCCATGTTCAAGGCGAGGCGAAACAACTGTGTTGTAGATTGCTTGATACGTGTCCACCGCTTTCGGAAATAAGTCGAGATTTACGCGTAATGAGAATAAAAAATAATTAACATTCAATTCTGCATAATATTATTTATCTCGAAATACGAGAACTCTGTTGCTTCGTACTTATACTCGTTTTATTTTAGATTCAAAGTATTGTCATCTCCAAATGTGCAAAGAGTTAATATAATAATAATAATTATAAATTTAATACTACATTAATTATAAATTTTTCTTTATGACTAAATTTGCTTCGAAGTTATGAGAGCATTTTTTCATTGCGAGAACTCGTTAAAGAACTATAAAATTTATCTCAATTAAATCGTTTGCAGTTGTAGGTTTATTTAGTAAATCTGTACACTCATAAAGCTAAGCCATATCATAGGAGATGTTTGCTCGGGTCTTTCCTGTAAACGCGCGAGGATTTTCTCACGAAATTCATTATTCTAACCAACATAGTATTAATGATGGCCGAAGAGGTAGGAAGGTGCAAAGGAAGCGAAGGAACGGAGGAAAAAGACGCGGCGCGGCGGGCTGCACGGTGTACGTAACCGTGGCTGAAAAGCATGTGCAGAGTCTGGCGCCTCGTTACGGGACTCTCGCCTCTCGATTACGAGAACAACCTTCGAGATGTGAACAACCTTCGTTTATTACAGCTGATGTAAATATTACATGCTCGTTAGCGGTGGATCGTGTACAGTCTCTGCTACAAGAACCCGATCCCACTATCTTTTCAACTATTAACGTGTTATTCATATCGCATCGCTAACAAATAAATTAATCAGAAGTATAAGACTTCAGAAAATGCCTCGCCTTTTTTGGTACAGATTACGGATCATTTTATAATCCTTTCTCTTCTCTTAGCAGTTTATAAATTTCTTTGAATATTTTTGTGAATCCATTTGTAAAAAGAATTCCAATTCCCCTTTTAAAATACAGGATTATGGGTTTAATCTTCTTTCAGAAAGTTCATTCCTTTACAGTTGCATAACTATCATTTTCACAAGCAAAATCTGAAGAAGTTCTGAATACTTTTTGTTATGTAAGTCTGCATATTTCTGTTCCCTGTGTAGACTGTATGGATCTTCGTGTGCTTCACGCACAAGTACACTTTCAAGGGAATTTCATAGTGATCGTCGATCCCATTCTTCCTGCTCATATTACCGGAAAGATCAAGGCCAATTATAATATGGCCTCCAAAGTACAGTGTTATTTTGCATACGCATTGCATTAGGTTGCATTTGTAAATTCTAGGTATGTAGTCTGCATAATCTCATAATTAGAGATAACCTATTGGTTGGTATCCCGTGTACGACATGATTTTGTGAAGCATATGCAGTTTCTTGTGAGGCATCATCAATATCAGCGTGATTTCCTATTAACGTCCTACTTATATGTTTAATGATCTGTGCATGATTTTCCTCGATTTTCGTTTAATTGCGAACTCCTAATTACGGACCCATTATTAAACGGGGCCAGTGGTAACGCTATTAAGATATCAAAAGTACGGAAACGCGTCGCAATTAGGGAAGTCATATAATAAGTACACCCATTACCGAATGTAGCGATCGTCATTTATTTCTCGACTTTGATTCTTTATCTACATCTTTGCTTCCTGTCTGCTTTTGTGCGCGCGCGGTCGCATGATTCCTGAGACGAGTGTGTCAGACTTTCAAATTAACGTCTACCGTTACCCGGTAATACGTTTCAACTGCTTTTGATTCTGATTAACCAAGTTTCCGGACATTGTTCCCTCAATTATCGCGATCGAAGATGTCGTAACGCCGACAAAAAAAAAGAAGGGAAAAAACGCGTAAATCGTCGATTCGGTTATTCAGGAAGCTGAAGACGTTTCAAGGTAAGCAATCACTTAATTAACTCGACCATCTCCGAAGCGAAACACATTATTTCATTAGCACGTCTCTGTATCTCGTACACTCGTTTTTATTTTTCATTTTGCCTCAAGACGCTTTAATTAATTATAACTGAACGTCTGCAAACAAGATTATTTGCGAAATTACATTTTTTTCTCGGAATTATGGAAAAACGTATCTGATTCAGGGAATGTTGTTTTAATTGCATTGATGATACGTGATTAAATGCGAAAATCGTCAGCGCGCTTTGAGTTTAAAATTACTTTCGCTTTCGACGAAATAAAGCTGCAGCAAACAGTGCAGTTTGAACTCGGTTTTAAACAAGCAACAGGAAACAAGGACGATCTAAGCGTGTTACGGAATTTCGGTTTAATCAGCTTTGAAGCATTTTATATGGTTACGGGCATAGTTTACTGTGCGCGGTGCGCGCGCTAAATAGAAGGAGCTTGATCAAAACCTAAAGGGGTAAGTTTGAAATCCCAGAAAGTCGCGTAGCTCGGAGAAACACACGGGGCTTTCTCTGTCTCTCTCCATCTCTCTTTCTCTCTCCCCCTTTGGAAACATCGTAACTCTGATCCGAGGCAATTCCTTGAACAATCAGCGTTACCTATCTGAGATAATCACTCGGTAAGGTTGAACCAGAACCAGAACACTCTGTACTCTGGACCGGCCGGTCGATCGGTGATTTCGGGGAAGTCCCGCTCGGTTCAAATACCGCTCCGAGGGGATCACTGGCCCGTTGCTACACTTCCTGGCCATGATACGCGTATCAGTGATCGTCGATGGACGTTCCACCGAGGGTTGGCCAATTATTTTTAAACGTCCCTCCTCGCTTAACCCATTAAGTCCCCGGCCTCGGGAATTGTTTAAATAAAATTGATCGCTCCGATGATATAACTCGATCGGCCGTAATTTAAAAACAATTGCGCATTATTTGGAATTGATTGAGTGAAATTGTACGATGATCGCCGGGACGAATGAAACGGCGATCGGAGATCGTTCGAGCGAAATGTTTGCGATCCGGGCTATAAAGAACATTTTTCCAACATCCATTTGTATTTAAACACATTAAGAGAGATACGGATCTTTGATCGAACTCGGACCCGCGGGATCGCTTCCTCTTTTAACTCTTATTTCGTTTTCTTTCTTCTGTTTGACGAAGGCGCGTAACCGTTAATCCTTTCGTGGAAGACTCGAGTCCCACGCGCAAGACTGATGGAATTAAGTAATCCGATGCTAGTCTAGCACGCAGCATCGTTCTCTGCACCGTTAACTTCGATGAGGAGGATGCGCCGAGAAACGAGAACTTAGGTTCGCGTACGCGTGTGCGTTTCGTATCTTTCCAGTATACGGAAAGAGATCGTTTTCTTTCATAGCCTCCGCGCCGACCTGTGTCATTAATTCTTATTACTTTTCAAAAGGATAGAGTTGCCATTGTAACTGGATACATTTTCAATGGTTCAAGCGTTCGCGCACTACCGTCATAATTTTATTACGCCCGCCGCCATTCTTTCATCCCATTCAGAATTTTAAATGATCCTTTTATTTGATAACTAAACTGCCGACTTACGCGCCCTGTAATAATGCCTATTATTTTTATGCTTGTACTCTGTGTCCCCCATGTAATTACTAATAATAATTCTCGCTGCTATTATTAACCCCGTATGAATATGCATCCGCATAAATAAATTTGTATAATCCAACGAGATAAAAATAAATTAATACGTGGAACCGGCTCTTGCATAATTGGTTTAATATTCTTCCTGAACCCTACCGCGGTTATATTAAAATTAATCTAATCCCTCTTTCGCAGTTATTTGACACAAAGGTTTAATCGTGATAAATGAAACGTTTTCTGGTCATTAATTATTTATGAACCATCGAGCACACGCACTTTTCTCCACGCATTCCGCTGCAATTAACTACTGAATTTTAATTCTTCCGGAGATTGCGCCGCCGTTCGTTAATAGTGAGCCGGGACGTTCGAGAACTGGTTGACATTAATCCTAGTTTCTCGACTCGGCCGGGACAGTACCGTATGACCTTGCACGATTAATCGCGACTCGCCGAATGACAATTTTTTAATCGGAACTAGCCGTCCCCGCGTTACGCGATGGACCTTTTCGCGCAGCTTGTTATGCAACATTCTTTAAGGTACCAGTTATGAACTGAAGTTTGAGGAATCCGTAGAAGATATCCTTTAACTTCTTCATCAATTTATACAGCTCTTAATTCTTTTATGATATATATGCATATTTCAATGAAGTTAGATCATTTTTGCTACCAGAAATATGAGGGGTTTCAATTGAGAGCAATTGAGTTATTACGCGTCCTGTAATAGGACTCTGATCTTATCAATTATGGGTTAAGGGCCCAGATTACAAATGAACACGTTCCCCGGACAAGCTGAGAGCTGCGTATTCAGTGAACCGCGAACACGCGCATCCTTCATTCTGTTTCCAAGAAGCGCGTCGATACACGGTCCACGCGGTGAACCACCCACGATATACAGTATCTATGTGCGCAGGGTTAACGGTGCCAACGGCAATTAATTTCGCTCGTCCACAGTCCACGTGGCACTCCCATTCTAGCCCGGAGTCTTCAAATACCGAGTGCACGGCCGTCCCGGTGCCGTGAACGGTGTGTGCTGGCGCGTGAACACACGCTTTCAAAGGGAAAAATAGCGGGCGTGCACACGGTAAGTAAATACATACACGGGTCCACGCGCGCGTACCGCGCGCGGCCCCGGGAGGGGACGGGGCCGGGCTGTGTCTGTGCGTACGTGTATTCGCGGTCTCGTGTAAAACGGATGTTCACCTCCCAGAGCGCATAATTTTTTCGAGGGAACTCACGGAGAACGGTAAGGAGGAAACGGGAAAGGAAGTTGGAAAGAAGTACCGCGAGAAAGAGGAGCGAAAAAAATGTAGGAAAAGAGGCGGCGGGATGGAAGGTGGAAAAAGTGGCAGCAGCAGCGTCGGGAGAGAAAGAAAAGGAGAGGAGAGAGAGAGAGACACTGGTCTAGACCCAGGCGGAAGAATAGCGTCGAATAACAGAGACGGAAGATGATTTGCGCTTCCATGAGAGCGGCCAGACTTCGGGCGGTCGGATAGGTGTACCCAGGGGGCTATTAACCGTTCGCAAACAATGATCTAGAAGCGGAAGTGGCTGCATTTTCCTCGCCACGCCGCGGTCTTATCAGAATTTCAGTCTAGCTAGGCGGGAGAACGAGACGGACAACCGAAGAAGCGCGAGGAGATAGTTACCCGGGTCGAAGATAAGGGTAGCCAGGGGGAGTCTGTTCGCCTTCGAGTGGCCGCCTAATTGAGCTTGTACGACTTCGCCCCGCGACACGCCAATCCCGAACTGGATCACGCGAATTCCGTGATTATCTCTCCTAACGCGGCGCCCACTTCCGTTCCACATATTGCTAACCGGATATCAAACAGACATTTTCGTATCCGAACTCGGCAAATTAATATTCTGCGAGACTGTTTTCAGAATTCTCTTCATTTATTTCAAGCAGTTAAATACACAGTTACTTAAACAAAACTTCGCACGAATTCTACCGTTAGCTGTTGGTGAATAGACAGCGCGA